>JAATLQ010035901.1:8177-33214 GCA_013421005.1 Heliconius erato x Heliconius himera | reverse complement strand
GAGAAAACGGTGCGCCTCCGCATTAGCTCGCCTCCGCGGTTCCTCCTGTGGAATGCTAAATGTGTTTGTTGACCGGTGGGACTTGCCTTTAATTGGTCGGTGGGTAAAATTACACACGACCTGATTGTTATTGTTTAGGTTCACGTACTAACAATAGTTCTTAAGCTTAAAATGTTACTAACAATTTTTATGGATGCAAATCTGAAATAAATGATTATTATTATTATTATTATTATTATATGTATTTTTCTATAAAATACTTATAAGATACAGCCTGGTGACAGACGGACTGATGGACGGACAACAGGATCTTAGTAATAGTTCTCGCTCGGTTACCCTTTGGGTCCGGATCTCAAAAAAAAACGAAGTCGTCGTGTCATCTGTAAAGGCGATGGTTGAGGGTTCGATTTCCCATCAAGCGACTTTTTGACGTAATCCATATAATAATTAACTTTTTAAATTGCTGTCGTAGTAGTCTAGCACTATAATTTAACGTTAATAAATTTGATATATTAAATTTCTAATTTTAGATAGATTACTATTTAGTTATCTTATTAAAAAATTTAAAACATTTCAACAAAAAAAAATCTCAATAATTTCTATTTTCCAACTTCTAACTAAATTGTATTTTATAATATATTTCGTCAATCTTTTCTCACATAACAGTTGAATTGAAGTAGAAAATTTTAAAAATATGCATTGTTAACTTACGTTTGTATCGTAGCATATAACCGCCTTTGATCTGTGTACCTCCATGTTCTGCAACAAAGAGAATAAAAATGAAATATTTATATGGCAAAAAATAACAATAACTTATGAATTTAAAAAAGTACAGCTTCACGATATATCCCGCATGTAACATGATAGGCACAGAGGACCTGGAAACATAATGTTAAGACACTCCGTTTTCCATTCAGACACTTCCGTTCTTCACTTCTCGCTGAATTCTTAAGGCCTTGGGTGTTGAGGGGCGAAATCAACGCTGCGCTTTGCGGCGCTGCGCTCGAATCTCAATGCAGGTACGGATTTAGTACTAAAAAAGTTTAAGGGCACAGCCATCTAAAACCGGCATGTGTATATCGAAATATGAAGTCATCAGCTTTCCGCTGTATCCCGCACATAGTAGGGTAGGCAGAGGGAACCTTGGCAGAGGGAACCTGGAGGCATTGCGTGCTGAGTAGCAGAACGAATGATCATGATGTGTATTACATTTACTATCAATTTTCATTTTCTCATAAAAGGTTATGTCGCGTGCACTATAATGCGTTCTTAATAACGCACCGCGTACAGAATTACGCACCAGTACATATGGTAATCTTTTTCACTCTTTACTCTGTAGAGGGCAGGCCGATTACCTAGTGTCAAGACACTTTATTCTCTTCTTTCCCGAATTCGAGACTTTGTATGTTGAATATACTTTTTGCTTGGTGTAAATATTTTTTTTTGGATATAACCATTCCCGAGCAAGCATCGAATCCACCACTATCTTTATAGAACTGACTACAGTCAATTCTAAAACGAAAACTATCCTCATTGCAAAAAATAAAGCTAGTTCTCATTTATCTTCATCTACTAAGTGTCCTATACTATACATTTCTCATAAAGTTTAACAGTAAACTGCTGTGCGACGCCATTTTATTATCTAAACTTTAAGTCTTAACTAAATGTCTGCATCCACACTTTTAAAATATAGCCACAAAATATATACGTTTTCATAGAAAATAAGTAAAAACAACAAAGTGCAGTACTAAACAGTTTTCTTTGTCTCGACATATAAAAATCTGCGATTGAACAAACAAGTATTATTCTGTATTTCTATAAAAGTTTTATTATTTTGCTCAAAAATAGAAACGTTCTTAGACAATTCGAAATGAACTATGAATAGGAAAAATATACTAGAATTATTGTTTTTAACAATGTTATTTAAAATTATACAAATATTCACTCGTGGACTCTATATATTTCTTTTTTTTAGCTTCACAAGCCTAGCCTTCAGAGCCTAGTGTTAAGACATTCCACTCCCCAATTTTCGATAAATTCTGGAGGCATTTTGTGTTGCAAGGCGGAACTCAACGCCGCTTTGTCTCGACAATAGAGCGAAGAAATGAAAATATTAAACTTTTAATTTCCTCGAGTGGGAATCGAATTTGCAACTTCTCGCGTTATTATAGTCATACGCTTGTACCCCTGTGCAATTTCTGGCCTCAAATTATTATACATTTCTTGTTTCTTATATTTTCACATTGACACGTAGTAGGACAATGTTTGATTATAAGCGAGATGGTTGTGGTTTCTGTTTCCACTGAGTGAAATGAATTAATGAATTATCCAAGAAGGCCAGCTAATGACTGACCGACCTGGAAGTGAGGCCAGTCGTGATGAAGAGGCACAAGCAGACGACCGTAAGCGAGACAGTTTGTGGGCGTGATTCCTACACGAGGAAATGGAGGAAATGATTAATATTTTTAATATTTTCATTTCCTTGCGTTGTTGACGAGGCGAGTCGCGGCGTTGAGTTCAGAATCCAGAATTCGGCGGAAAGAGGGAAACAAAAGGGTCTTAATGAGAACGGAGTATCTTAACATTTGGTTCCCAGATTCAATTGCCTAGCCTGTTATTTGCGGGATACGGCGTGAAGCTAAAAGCTAAAAGAAAAGGAAATTCAATAACAACGCCACAATAGGTTATAAGACTTTTTGGACCTCACTCCACAGTTATTTATTTTTATATTTATTGCTAATGAAAGATAAAAAACAAGGGTTGCGAAAACCATCCAAAATTTATTATACATGAATACGAATATATGCCGAAATAGCGGTTTCTCCGCTGTACGTGAGCTGAATCGTCATTTAGTGGGTCCTTAGCTGCTTTAACGTTTGCATTGATTTCATAAATAGCCTGTATAAATTAGGAAAAATACGGAGATTGGTAAATTGAATAATCTAATTAACTATGGTAAAGAAAAATTTTAAAGGATTTCGTTAAAACACAAAAAGAATATGTTGAATATTGAACCACTTTGTAAAATATTTAAAAAAAAATATAGTAAGTATCGTAAATTTGTAATATGGCATTAGTGTATGAGACCAGTCGTGGCGCAGGGGCACAAAGTGTGTCTGTAAATCGACTGGTTGTGGGTTCGATCCCCAGTTGAGGAGATGAAATATCTATTTACATTTATATTTTCATTTCTTCGCTCTGGTATCGAGGGGAAAGCGCGGCGTTGAATTCCGCCACTAAACACGCAATACTTCCAGAAATTGGCGGAAAGTGGGGAGCAGAGTGTCTTAACACTAGGTTCCCTCTGCCTACCCTGCAGTGACCGGGATACAGCGTGAAACTAAAAAAAAAACATTAGTGTTACAAAATATTTTATATGTTTATTATATAAAAACTGAAGAAATAATTAGATCTTTGGCTTTCACTATTTTTACATATTTTACATTAAAAAACTGATTAAATGCGAGTCGACCGCGGCTTCCGTACCTATTTCAGGATTATAGGTCAACTGGAAGTACAATTTATAAAAGTTTACCAACTTAAGTTTGTTGGTATATGCACTTATTTTGTATGAAATAAACTACAATGAAACACTTATAGACTTTAATTTTTCGGCATTTTTCCTTTATACGTGTTGTAAGTTCGCACTTCGTACCAAATTTTAGGGCTGTAGGTCCAGGGGAAGTACCCTTTAAAATTTTAAACAAAATCCAGTAACATCGGTGCATGAATGCTCGTTTCTTTTGATAGCCTTGATTTAGAAGCTTGATCTCTTCTGTGCTGTGCAGGACCTAAATATTTGGTATTTATTTCAGCTTGAAATCTCCTCGCGATCTCGAAAAATATAGTCACTAAACAATAAGTATTTTAAATTTGAGTAGAAAATTCAGAAAGTAGTGTCTTGGCACTAAACAGTAGTGCTAACCCAGAATAAAACGTGAATAATACATGTAATAATCTTAAGAAAAAATCTATCTTATCTTTCTGGCGGGCGAAGTGAACTTGATATACTCAACTTTTTCGTTAATAAAAGATATTACAAGCTTAAAACGGTACGATGACATTTTATTTTAATTATTTTTCAATATATATTTTTTGTTAGTTAGAAACCTCCATTGCAATACTTTTTAGTAACATGTTGTTAATTTGAATACCAAGTAGAGATAGCATTTGTATACAAAAAATCAATGAAGAATTTCGTCATTCAACGTGGTTATAAGCACACATAAGAGATATCTACATTAATTTTGAAAATATGTATATTACGACATATTTGTGGTAAGAGAGATAGGGGGAGACCTCGATTGACCTTTGAACACAGTAATAAATATTTTTATATATTCCAAAGATACTGGAGGAAGGTCACGTAAAAAGCAAGAGGACCCCCCGGCATATATGAAGAGGTTGATGACAGTGGACGAGGCGAAAGAGGTATGTAGAGATCGTAGCGTTTAGAGCTCCGTTCTCTCTGACTACCCCGCTAGGGATACAGCGTGAAGCTAAGTTAAGGTTAACATAAGTTAACATATCTCAAAGCGTTCCTAAGATAAAGGGCCTTGACAGACAGATAGAGAGACAAACGAGACAGAAGTTATATTTGTGATTGATTGATACACGCGATATGGACAAGGACATGTAGCAGAGTAGGCAGAGGGAGGCTAGTGTCAAGACACTCCACTCTCCATTTTACGTCATGTGGGAGTACTCAACGCCACATGGGCGACATCAGATACAAGGTAATAATATTTTTTTTTAGCTTAACGCTATATTTCGAACATAGCAAGAAAGGCAAAGGAACCCGGGGAACCTAATGTTAAGACACTCCGCTGCACAAAATAAGAAGTTACATGCTTCAATTTTTGAGCGTCAAATAGCTTAAAACCAGTTCACTAAAGTTAATACCTCAGACCTAAAGAACTGGAGCAAGAAACTCAGCGGGATTTTTTTAAAATAAATTATATGTAGAAAAAAACACTTTAAACATTTGTGACAATGATACTTCGAAACAGACTGGAGCGAGCATTTCATTCCCAAGGCGTGTTATCATATATAAAATCATTAATTTATTAATAAACCTTTAACCTATCAATTTTGCTAAAATCGTTAATATTTTTCTAAACCTACATGACATATTTAAAAATGTATTAAGATGCAACTGTCAATATATTAATTTCTTAAAATTTTTGCCTTAAGGAGTCTTTAGGGCCTAAGTTATAGATTGCGCGAATAGCTCGCTGCTGCAGGACAAAAATTGATTCAATACCGGCTATATAAAACTATGAAAGTAACTAAAGTAAAGAAGGCGAAACGTTTCCACATCAATTAATAATCTGATTTCTCATTTAATTAATTTTCTCATCAATATGAGGTCCCCACTGTAATTTAGAGTTAATGGTGATACCGAGAAACACCATAGAATCAATAGGATCCACGGCTTGACCATTCAAAAATATGATATATTTTACTACTACTTTAACAATTTTTGTAAAGATATATTTTATTCCATCCATCAGCCTTTCTAAGTCCACTGCTGAACATAGTCCTCCCCGAAAGCTCACCTCTCCGTCCGGTCCTGCGCTCTTTGAATCCAGCGGTTTCCCGTCGGTCTTACTTAGATCGTCTTTTTGCCGAGACGTGGTCGCCATTCGAGTACCTTCCTTTGTACTCCATCGGTATATAGATTAATTTATAGAAATTATAGATAATATAAACGTCGCAAACGAGTCTCAATACAATGTTTATATTACTCCTAAATCGTGAGCCTAAATTTTTCTACACACTTCGCTAAGTAAACAACCATATATAGTTGATAAGATAGATGTCTCGTATTACAAATCGAAGGTCTTGTCTAGTTTACTTATACTATTACTTTTATTTTACTTTATTAGAATTAGTTAAAAATACCTAATGTCTTGTCTACATATCGTTTTATGATTATTTCCCGCATACAACAGTATAGGCAGAGGGAGCTTAGTGTTAAGACACTCCTCTCACTTTCCGCTAAATTCTGAAGGCGTTACAAATTGATTGGCGGAATTCTACATCGTGCTTTGTTCTAGCAACGAGGAAAAATAAAAATATAGAAAGACAGCGTAGTGGCGCAGGGGCAGCGTAGTGACAAAGGCGTGGCTGTATACGCTACGTTTGTAGTTCGATTCCCACTTGGGGGAATGAAATATACATTATTTTCATGTCTTCCCGTTAGTGAAGCTCGACTAGATAATCAAATTGACAACATCGCTTTTACATTCCAGCACGTCCCAATCAAATCAATTAAAAATATTAACTAATAAATCAAAAAATAATAATTTCTGAAAAATTAAAATAAAAAAAAATGTACGCTTCATTTAAAAAGGCGATAACGTCGACTCAACCCATTACAGCAACAATACCGACCGACTCGCAATATCTCGAGAACAATGCAATGCAGTTTGTGTAATTGTAGCGTTTCCCGAGTGTCACGCTGTCAGTCAGTGAAACGAGGGTGACTCTTGTCTCTTTCAACCCGGGGGCAATTTTATTCTTTTTTATATATATATTATATGTAAATACAAAATATAGTTAAAAAAAAAACTAAAAAAACACCCTTTTCTACGCTAACACAATATGCTAGGAGCTATAAGTTGTATTAGCCAAAACTCGCATATTTTACTAGTAACCTCTGAAGAGTTTAGATTATTCAGATCCTGGCTCCATCATCACAGCAGCTCGTTGAACACAGAAGCAAAGAGGCTTTTATATTAACGCAATCAAATAATTTATGGAAAGAAGCATTTATAGCAAATTTTGTGCTGCATGTTGTATGAGCTACATAATCAAAACCTAGCGCGGCGTTGAGTCCTGCCACTCAACACACAATGCCTCCAGAATTCGCCAGAAATTGGGGAACGGAGTGTTACACTAGGTTCCCTCTGCCTGCTGTATGCGGTATACAGCGTGGTCATACAAATATAAAACTACTGACTGACTTACTATACAAATAAAAGAAAAAAATCTAATAAATGGAAATTTATATTTATATTGCAGAAAATAAACATTAGAAACTTATGGTTGTAGTTAATTTCATATAAAAAGAGTACATGGAAAGGGCAAGCGCCATTTTAAATTTCTCGATTTTTAGAAATGGTTGATCTACAATCCTAAAATTGAAACGGAACGCTCGGTGGGTGAGTCCGACTCGCACTTAGCCTTTGATATAAATTATATATATAATATTTATAATAGGAAAAATTAAATACATTTTTGATTTGTTTCATCGAAGGTATGTATTTTGTTATTTATATTATCAAATCATTTTTTAATATTAATCTGTGTCGTATTTCCGAAAAAACAAAAACAATTTATTCCTCCAACTGGAATCGAACACACATCAACCGCTATACGGCACACGCCACTATAGCCTTTTTCCTATATATCTAAATGTTTGCTACATTTGAATAGAATGCTGAATAGAATCTCGCATCAGAAAACGCAATATTTCAAATAGATAAAAAGAGTTGACTACAGTGATTTATCACCTTGTCCTAGCTATCTAGTAGAAGATAATCTACGTAATAGCTTCCTTAATTATACTATAAAAAGATTATTTCAAGCTAAAAAGCAAAAGAAACTGTGATAAATGTTACGTTTTCTTTCTAGAAAAATATTCATTATACACTAGCAAGATGAATTGGTTTCTTTTGAAAGTAAATATGGAAGGTTTCTTTTGAAATGTGTTTATTTGTTTGAATACTTTCTCCTACTTACTCTTAACCCGCTGCGCGAAGGATGGTAATGAGTTTATCACTCTCTATGCATATATACGTTTGTTTGTACGTTTGTTTCCATGTGAAGATTCGGGGACCAAACAGGTTGACCAACATTTCAAATTTACCACAGCGACTACCAGATGCATCGGTTTTACAGTTATCATTTTTTTTTTCATGCGTATATCTATGAAAAAATAATTATTGAAAGTAAACGTCGAACAAATGAGTGATAAAAGAATAGCAAAAAGATTTAAAAAAGACAGGAAAAGTAAGAGAGGTAGGGGGAGACCTCGGTTGACCTTCGAAAACACAGTGTCAAAGATACTGGAGAAAAGCCACGTAAAAAGCATGAGGACCCCCCGGAGGGCATGTATGAAGAGGTTGATGACAGTGGACGAGGCGAAAGAGGTATG
Organism: Heliconius erato x Heliconius himera; assembly: GCA_013421005.1. Classification (NCBI taxonomy): domain Eukaryota; kingdom Metazoa; phylum Arthropoda; class Insecta; order Lepidoptera; family Nymphalidae; genus Heliconius; species Heliconius erato x Heliconius himera. Next base: position 25,053 of record JAATLQ010035901.1, on the reverse strand, counting down.
TAGAGACCGTAGCGTTTGGCGCTCCGCTCTCTCTGACTACCCCGCTAGGGATAAAGCGTGAAGCTAGTTTAGTTTTGTTTTTTTTTAGTAAATTGTTTATAAAAATAACAAGCTTAAAAGCGTCATTGTTCGTAGAAAATAAATATCTCTTGACAAAACCACTGGGCTTGTTTTATTATTGTTTGTCTTTTATGTAGTCGGGTTTTTTGATTCCAAAATACATATCGTTACCAAAATAATATTTTCTTTTTGAATAAAAAAATAAAATAAATCAGCTTCACGCTGTATCCCGCACACAGCAGGGTAGGCAGAGGGAACCTAGTGTTAAGACACTCCGTTCCCCCCTTTCTGCCGAATTCTGGAGGCATTGCGTGTTGAGTGGCAGAACTCAACGCCGCGCTTAACCTCGACACCAGAGCGAAGAATGGAAATATAAATTTAAATAAATATTTCATCTCCTCGGGTGGGGATCGAACCCACAACCAGTCGGTTTTACAGTCACACCTCGTGCCACTGCGCCACGACTGGCCTCAACTGGCCTGGCCTTCTTTTTGAAAGATATCATTAAACTAAAATAGCCCTTGGGAACTACTGAAACTGCTTTGAAATGGTGAAAATCGGTTTCCACAATCTGTAAAAAGTAAGAAAATATATTTTCCCTTTAAACTCAATTTTTTACTTTTCAACCTTTTATCTTAGATATTTTCAAAAATATTCGAATGAGAACTTACTGTAACATAACGAGAAAAAAATGAATAGAAATGACGTTGTAATCTGCATTTATAATGAAGCGCTCAGTACAAGCACTAGTAGAGTTCTTGTATTATACGATCGTTATTTACGTACGCTGGTGTGTATTGTGATTTCTTTAATAAGATCTAAACTACGTAATATTATTATTTTTTATTATAATTATTTTCTTTTTTTTTCGTTTCACATAGCAGGGTAAGCTGAGGGTATCTACTTTTCAGACCAACTTAGTTGCCATTTCCGTTTCCGACTTCTCACCGAATTCTGAAGGCAGTGTGTGTTGAGCGGCGAAAGGTAACGCCGTGCTTTGTTTCGTTACCAGAGCGAGGAAATAAAATCAGCTTCACGCTGTATTCCGCACATAGCAGGGTAGGCAGAGGGAAGCTAGTGTTAAGACACTTAGTTCCCCACTATCCGCTAAAATCTGGAGGCAATGCTTGTTGAATGGCGAAATCCAACGCCGCGCTTCGTCTCGGCACCAGAGCGAAGAAATAAAAATATAAACTTAAATAAATACTTTACCTCCTCGAGTAGGGGTTGAACTCATAACCAGTCGCGTTTATAGTTACACTTCGTGTCTCTGCGCCACGAATGGCCTCAGATATTTATTCATATTATTATGTTATCTATCTATATATATAAAAGGACTTGTGCTGACTGAGGTAAAACGCACGCAGAGCCGTAACCGCTGATGGTAGAAACGTGAAACTTGGGCAGATGTTTATTTTCATATTCTGGACATCCACTAAGAAGGAAATTTCAAAAATTTTAACCCTAAAGGGATGAAATAGGGGTTGAAAGTTTGTATGGAAAAAAAAATTAATCTGCACCGATTTTTATAAAAAATTAAATTCAGACTGTTAAAATTATTTTATTGAACGTGGTTTTTTCAGAATTCACTCCTAATAAGCGGGCGAAACTGCGCGCGCCCTCTAGTAAGTAATTAAATAATTATATAAATAAAAATAAAAAAATCAGCTTCACGCTGTATCCCGCTCACAGCAGGGTAGGCAGAAGGAACCTAGTGTTAAGACATCCGTTCCCCACTTTCCGCCTAATTCTGGAGGCATTGCGTGCTGAGTGGCGGAACTCAACGCCGCGCTTTGCCTTGATACCAGCGAGCGAGAGCGAAGAAATAAAAATATAAATGTAAATAAATATTTCACTTCCTCGAATGGGTATCGAACCCACAACCAGTCGATTTTACAGTCACACTTTGTGCCCCTGCGCCACGACCGGCCTCAACATGTATAACATAATTTCTTACATTCCTTACTAGACTTACATTTTTAGAATTTATTTTAAAAAATATGAGTGAAGTATATAAGTAAGTAAGTAAAATATTTTCTTTTTGGATAGCGAAAAGTATAATAACAGAAATGTTTTTAACACAAAATAACATACGGCGGTTACAACGTTTTGATACAAGAAAACATAATATTTCGTTATCTCAACTTATCTTCTGAATTCTGACAATATTAGCTGAGTTTTTGTCTTCTTCTTTTAGCTTCACGCTGTCTCGCTCGTAGCAGGGTAAGCAGAGAGAACGCAGTGTAACGAGAATATTAAATAATTAATTAATATTTATTACATATTTTAATACTTAAATAGTGATTACATATTTTAATAGAATAACTTAGAACACACGCCTTGGTTCAACTGCAGGCATCGTAAAGAAAAATCGAAGAATGTTTTACAGAAAAAAAATTACTCACAGCCTATCACGACATCAAATGAGTTAAACCTCTTACTCTTTTACACTTTGACCTTTAGTCCTTAGGATTAAAGTCTTATTATAATTATTTTGTTTTTTAATGGCAACATTTTATTTTCAAAATAGTAGTAAATAATTTTATTATATTAAAAGTTTCCATGGAAAAAAACATGTAAAATTAAATTTAATATAATAATATTTATAGCTCCTAATATGTAGAGGCCGGTCGTGGCGCAGCGGCACGAGGTGTGACTGCAAAACCGACTGGTTGTGGGTTCGATTCCCACTCGAGGAGATGAAATATTTACTTAAATTTATATTTCCATTTCTTCGCTCTGGTGTTGACGTTAAGCGCGGCGTTGAGTTCTGCCACTCAACACGCAATGCCTCCACAATTCGGCAGAAAGTGGGGAACGAAGTGTCTTAACACTAGGTTCCCTCTGCCTACCCTGCTGTGTGCGGGATACAGCGTGAAGCTGACTTATATAATATTTGGAATATAAGATTTGGAAGGTTTGGAAGTGGGGGGTTGGAGTAGTATAGGCTTTTTCGAAATTCTTACAAAACGAGAAAAAACTGCTAGTTTAAAATAAAATAATGAAAACATATTCCATTATAAAGCATATTGTTCTAACACCCACATCATAATAACCAACAAGAAATATGTCAGTTTCCAAACCATAACTTTTAGTTTTAAATTGAATGGAACCACAGCGGCAGCAAAAAATTGTGGTCCCAGATCAAATCCAAATATTTCCTTTCATAGATATTAGTTGACGTTAAAATAAAATTATATTAGCGGCGTTGAGTTCCGCAACTCAACACGCAACATCTCCAGAAATCAGCGAAAAGTGGGTAGCGGAGTGTCTTTACACTAGCCTACCTCTGCCTAGCCTGTGACATGTGGGATACAGCGTGAATTACAGATTTTACAGATTGCAGTATATACAATACAGTTTTTTTCAATATACGGAAATTTGTATAAAATCTCCATACAGGGATGTTAAGAACATAAATAAATTGCAGATTCTATATGAGGTGAGGTACCTCACTTCAATTGATATCGAGTAACATTTTTTCTTACCCAAATGAGACTTATTTCAAAATAATTATTTAGAGAATCTAAAATATAAATAATTCTTACTTAATAAATCCTAGAAACAATGGATAAAGGAAAAACAAGACTTATATAACAAGATAACAGATCGGGACTCTGCAAACTATCTAAACACATAAATAAGTAGATAAAACCAACGATTTGTGAATCTTTTACTTACAATTTTCCTGTTTTTGCTGTTCGCTTGCAATTTGAGATAAATTTATAAATAAATAATTTTTATTTATCGTAACTAATTTTAGGATTTCTTGAGGCCAGTCGTGGCGCAGGAGCACAAAGTGTGACTGTAAAACCGACTGGTTGTGGGTTCGACCCCCACTTGAAGAGATGAAATATTTACTTAAATTTATATTTCCATTTCTCCGCTCTGGTATCGAGGACAAGCGTTGAGTTCTGCCACTCAACACGCAATGCCTCCAGAATTCGGCAGAAAGTAGGGAACGGAGTGTCTTAACACAAGGTTCCCTCTGCCTACCCTGCAGTGTGCGGGATACAGCGTGAAGCTGACTGATTTTAGAGATGTGCAGAAAGAACTCGGTGTTGAATCACTATTTAGTTCCTTCCTCCGTTCCTTCTCCGTTGCGAGTTTTTTTTAAAATACAAAACTAAAATATTTTATTGTAATAAGAACAAACAACTTTCGGCGAGTATCTATCTATCGCGCTTCAGTTGAGCATATGATTTTTCGTATGCTCAACTGAAGCGCGATTTAATTAAGATTTCCATCTTCAGTTCGCTATTAATGAGGTTTGTATTTTTTTTTGTGTAAATAAATAGAGACATTATGTGTTGAATGGCGGAACCCAACGCCGCTCCTAGTCATTCTAGATACTAGAGCGACAAAATAAACTTAATTGTGTCGATCGTTAATTATAAAAACATAAATCTATCACATTTGAACCTGCACCTATCACGTCTACTAGATAAATTCCCGATGGGCCATAGCTAAGTCGCTATACTTCTACAGTTGCACAAGTATCACATATTCATAGCGAAGTGATACATCATCGTTACGAATGCTGCAACTGCAAGGTCGTAGGTTGGAGGGTCAAGGGCGTTCGTCACATTTGGCGTCGTTTCCACTGATGTCAAGCCCTCATTAAGCAGAAATGAGCATGCGGTAGCGGGCTGTGTAATAATATTTTTGTGTAAAATATTCTTTGTATACTACTACCATATCAGTAACTCAGATATGGTTACTTGTCTGGAAAAGTTTTTTTAGGGTTCCGTACGTCAAAAAGTAAAAACAGAACGCTTATAGAATCACTTTGTTGTCTGTCTGTCTAGTCCATTTATCTCGAGATCGCGCGCTTAAAATAATGTTACACATTCAAATATATAGTCCCTTAATGCATACAATCGAAAGATACGAGCGTTTATGCATAGATTTTGCGGCCTTTCATATAAAATTTGCCACGTAATCAAAACGTATGGGATACTTCTCGAGGACCATCAGTTATGAAATTTTTCATGAAGCTTCCTTCACTATTTCCGAAGTTACAATACAAAAAAAGGAATAATCCAAAAAGTGAAAAGTGTAGGTATATCATAAAAAAAATACATACTTGTATTTGCTGCTCATTTCATACAAACTGAGTGCGTATACCCGCTTACAAACCTTAAGCTAAGGTTAGACTTCCCTGAACCCATACTACTCTGAAATTGGTACAGAAGCCTCGGTGCATATCCAAGACGCTTAACTTAATTTGTTTTTCTTTTTTTTTTAAATTAACTAAACTTTCACACCGAAATACTGAATAATACAGTAATTGAGTCGGAATAATTAAATTAGATTATAAACTAATATTCTTCCGAGATTTTAATCTTAAAGCAGTCATAAAAGGAACCTTTTCACACTTTTTTTTTTTAATTTGCAAAATTGTGTAAAAAAAATATTATGTTAAGAAAAATAAAAAGAAAGTTATAATATATATAAAATTATATTCATTACAAACGATATATGTAGGTATCTAGGCTACAGCTCTCCCAGCACAGGTGTCAGCGAGGCAGCTGGCGCGATATTGGTTTTATGCTAATTTCTATTGACTAAAGCGTCCTCCTCAGTTCGGGCGGATTGGATTAAATATTATATCTTGGGTATTAAATATTATAGTATAAAAATAGCTAACTATTTATTATTATAAAGTTATCCACAGGTTCTCATAATTTGAAATATTATTTGCTATTCATTTTATTAATATCATTTGTTTTTTATTTATTTGTATATATATATACAAGTGTATGACAATACATCGGATATCAATATATAACTACTTTCATTCCACACGGACCGACAAAACTGTTCACTTGTAAATATTTATATTTGTAAACACTCATTGAATGTCATTTAAAAATACCGACACAACGATATAGACTTCTTAAAATATAAATATGAAAGTTAGTATCATCAACATCATTATCTTTAATGACAGCCTCATGAAGTCTAGTCCTAAGTCATTTTAGTGTAGCTATCTATACTGTTATATTTTATTTGGTTTTGTTTGCAAAAAATTACTTATTAGAAACTATATCCTATCTAAGTAGGTATGTGACATGACAAACATGGTCCAATCTCGCGGAATTTTTGACATAAAAAGTAGCCTATATATTGCTCCACAACCCCATGTATCTTTCAAAGTCCCACAAAACTCGATTCACCTGTTCCGAAGATTAGCCCAGACAAGCAGTCAGACAAAACAGACACTTCAATTTTATTCATATATAAAATATAATATAATAATAATATTATACCGGTTATTTCGCAATAAGTAAGGTCAATATCAGATTTTTCCGCTCACACTGGCGAACCCACTTTTATGAGGCTGATCCGTCAGGGTTTTTCATTGATAAAGCCAGATGGACGCTTTATTATTCTCCTTCCTGCTTTCAAAGGCTCGTTCAAAATGGATTTTGTGAAGAATCAAGATATCTTTTTTAGATAAAAAAGAAACGATTTTTCACTAGCTATTAAGGGTATTCATGCGGTAAATTGATTTTATTTTATATTTTTTTTAGCTTCATACCTTATCACGCAGACAACAGGTTATGTAAAAAGGTAGAGGGAACATAGTGTTAAGACACTCCCCGTCCGTTTTCTCACAAATTCTGAAAGCTTTGTGTGTTAGGTAGCGGAACTTAACGCCACGCTTTGCTTCGACACCATAGCGACGAAATAAAACCACAACTTGTCGCTTTTACAGTTTACACGTTTGTATGACTGGCGTGCCACGACTGGCCTCAATTTCATTTTGTGTCTTATTATATTTTCAAATTAGGGGGGCTATATTTATGAAAAATATTTTAATAGAATAAAACTTAAATGGTATAGAGAGACATATAAATGAAATTAAGGTATTTCTTTATTTAAGAAACGAACAAATAACTATTTTTACTGTTTCATGATTCAAGTATATTTTTGAATATGTTGTCCTTATCCTTATAGTTAATAGCTATCCTTATGAAACTTTCAAAAATTATCCTACACAAATATCTAGATATTCTACATAAGAACATCAGTTTTCTAATTTACTTTTGGGGAAAATTATCAGTATTTTTTTTTCGCCGCTGTAATTTTTTGTAAAAATGTAACATTTTAAAAAAATATTTTGTGTTCATCCATTACTTTAAAATATTATACGATTCGATAGTCTAATATTGAGCTAGATTAAAGAAAAAAATTACAAATGTAAATCCAACTGTCTGAGATGTATTTGCAAATTTTCTTAACAATCCGATGTTGTAAATAAATTCACAAATTCCAAATATGTTAGATAAAGACAAAATATATATAGGCGTTTTTTCCGTTTTTTCATATTAAAATAATCTTTATAATATATAGTTTTCTTATAGTTTTTATATGAAACATAAGAGAAAAGGGAATTTTCTTTTAAATAGTAGTCGCTTCGTATTTAAATAGTAGTTAGTACTTTAGAACAACCTATCAGATACCTATCCACAATACCTATTCATATTATGTATGAAAATAGCGCCGTCTACCTATTGAAGATCAATAAAATCTCAAACAGTATTTCTAATTTGGTTTATCGACATAAAAGCTTAGCGAAATTCCAGCAAATCTATTCGTTGGAATAAGCGCTGTTCTTTCAACCGCAAACGACGTTGTTAGTTGTTAAGTTGGAAAACTCCACTATATTATCAGCTTACTGTCAGGTTTTAGTCGAAATTATAATTATTTATTTTCTGTTTTTTCAGCTTCGCGCTGGAGCTGCTCTTTTTCTCTATATTAGGGGGAAGAAATGAAAATATTAAATATTTCATTTTGTCGAGTGAGAATCGAACCCACAACCTGTCGCGTTAGCCTCGCTGATCTCTTTATATAGTAGATATAAATTAAGATGCTCTTGAAGCCCTAAAGGTATATTATACGAAAGATTACAATTGATTACAAGATATAGATATATTAATAGAATTAATAATGTAGGAATACGACTACTAACACCAAAATGTAACAAGTACTACAATTATGTTTTTAAGCTTCACGCTGTATCCCGCACATAGCAGGATAGGCAGAGGAAAGCAGTTAAGTTAGTGTTAAGATACTCCGTTCCTATTAAGACATATTTGTTTCATATTTTCTGCTGGAGTCGAGTGGCGGACGAATTGCCACGTTACCAGAATAAAGAAATTATTAAAATAAATAGTTCATTTATTCGACTGGGAATCGAACCCACAACCAGTAGCGTTTACCGTTACACGCTTCTGTCTATGAGCCACGACTGCCTCAAAATATAAAATACTTTAAGACGAAATAACAAAAATAGCAACGACACGCTTAACGTAAAAGGAAGTAAAATATAATAACGTACTCGTATGGGCTTCACCTGTAATACATACATACATATGTATGTAAGACACAATAGAACTCCGTCTATAGGGAGTCTGTACAATGGCTGTACTACAAAAGACTGAGCTAAGCTACGTACAATCTTTTTCCAGTTAGATTATTAATTTTTGTTAGAACGTTGAGCCTTAGATATTATTAGCACAACGCTGTATTTTGCTGCGGCGTTGAGTTTCGCCATTTAGCACGCTGTCTCCAGAATCCAGGCAGTATGTGGGAAACGGAAGTGTCTGGAACGGAGTTTTTTAACAATAGGTTCTCAGGTTTCCTCTGTTTACTTCGCTATGTGCACGATACAATGTAAAGCGAGTGTGATAAAAAGGAGAGAAGCTATCTCGCATAGGCAGAGATAACATAATGTTAAGATACTTCGTTCTCCACTTTACACCGATTTTTTCGTGTTGAGTGGCGCAACTCAACACCGGGCTTTTGCTTTAGTGCCCGAGGGAAGATTTTAAAATATTAATAAATAATTCACTCCCTCGAGTATGTATCGAACTCACAATCGTTGTGATACAGTCACACCCTTGTGCCCCTGTGCCACTACAACCTCAATTTTACTATATAAATAGAATAAATTTAGCAAAAGCTTTGGTTTCCCACTCGCACATATGTATTTTACCATTTCAGTGTTTCATCAGCTTCCAACGCCGCACCTCGTCTAATCAGACCGTGGCAACGTATAATTTAAATACAAACATTCCTCTGTGTGTGATTCGAACCCACTACAAATGAAATACAGTAAACAGTGTTAATTAGAAACATGCCAATACATCCTAATCAAGCCTGACCTCACATTTGAATAACAATTAAGATTTTATTCTGTAAGAGAATAAATATTATATTATCTTATCTTATGAAAATGAAATAAATTTAAATAAATATTTCATCTCCTCGAGTGGGGATCGAACCCATAGCTAGTCGGCTTTACAATCACACTTTGTGCCCCTGAGCCACGACTGGTCTCGAATAATTATTACGCTATAAAATAAACTGGTGTACTAGTACATGGTTAATTGAATGAAACTTTTTAAGTTAAAATTTCATTCCCGGCCAATTATTATATAAATATGTCACCTATACAGGATGGAAGTGTTAGCGCCACTTTAAATGAAACCACAGTTTTATCTATATATACCCATACTCAAACCCGGAAAACCACCAAATGAAATAACCTCTTATAGACCCATTAGCTTGTTACCACTATTATCAAAATTATTTGAAAAAAAAAATACTATGAAGAACCTTTTTCGTTCAGTGTATCTATGAAAATTGTTTGACACACTGAACGAAAAATGTATCATACCTGATCACCAATTAATACCAAATATTTTTCTTTCTTAAGTGTAGAGGAAGGAACCTTGATGTTTTTAACATTTTTAAAGTATTATCTAAAAATGTTAAAAACATCAAGGTTCCTCCGAAATAGTCTTAATGCTGTCTTCCTATGGTTGACTAAATGGAGAATAAAAGTGAGTGATACAAAATCTGTACAAGTCAACTTTACTCTTAGAAAATGCCACTGCAAAGCAGTGCTGACGTGGAAATCCCATATTCGTGTAAAAGAAAATGAAATTTTGTTAAAATATAAATGTCTTTACTGGCTACTCGGAAGAAATTCTAAACTATCTATAGATACAAAACTTCTGATTTATAAAAAGATTTTAAAGCCAGTTTGGACCTACGGTATCCAACTTTGGGGATCTGCATGTGTCTCCAATATTAGCATAATTGAAAAAACTCAAAATTACATCTTAAAAGAAATCGGGAATTGTCCATGGTTTAAACAAATTAAGGAAATGCATAACTATCTCCGAATACCTAAAGTCAAGGAGGAAATACAGACTTGAAAATCACCCAATTAAATTAGCCGAACAACTCGCCTTACCTATCGCAATAAGTCAACTAAAAAGGATACAAATTCTAAACACAGCCACCCCAATGTCATGCTAGGCAGTTATTCCATATGGAATATATTTTCCAATGGGGAGTTCCTAAAAAGCCACTATAGCTCTCCACACACCTGTTCATAGTCCTTAGACTGATCGCATGATAATATCTCACAAAATAAAAATAAATCTACAGTCAAATCTCTTTGTAGGCTCGTAAGTATAAGCATTTTCATAGCTATAGAAAGTTCACACTGCATACTTGGGTATGAGATCATCGACAAAAGGCAGGTACTTTTCCGCTTATAAAAGCTCAATACCTGAATAGATTTCTTCAGAAGGAAGCCATTGTAGTATTTTTTTATATCTTCTTCAATAACTCATAACTTAGAATTAAAAAAGACGAGTCAAGAAAACTTTTTGTCATGAAATGATGTACCATTGTGTCGTTTAAGCATCGTTTTTGATGCATTTTGTTTTAAATTCGCTGCGTAAGCAGAACCTATGAGTACCTATAAGTATAAGGGTGCTTCTAGTGGACTTACGGTTATGAAATTTGGCACAAAGAGAGATTTTGCTATAGAAATAGATGAAAAAATCCGAAAAGAGACAAAGTATAAATATTTCATAAGAAAAACTGTTACAAATTTATATTTGTATTTGTACTTTTATACGTCGTACTTCCCGTTGAACACTTTTTGAAGCTTCGCAGTTCTGAAATTGGTACAGAACTTTCGTCGGGCGAGTCTGACTCGCACTTGACCAATTTAAATTTATTTTATCATTATTGTAATTTTTTTATAACCATAACCTTTTATTTATTTTAGCGCAGTTTGTAAACAAACAATAATAAACATAATTTGGGCGTCCGGTAGGTCTCACTCCAGGAACTGATATAGCAAGGCACTTGCATCCTACATACAGTACGAAATAGTGCAGGCCAGCATTTGCTGTCATATAAAAAAACAAAACAATATAGAAACTCGATATCTCAAATTTATATATTTTTGAAAGAGATGAAGAAATGATGGAATGTTAAATCAGTGTAAATGGTAAGATATTAGAACAAGTGAATGAAGTGATATATTTGGGAAGTATGTTCAGTAGAGATGGAAGATACGAGATGGATGTGGAAAGGCGTATTGCTGCCGGTAACAAGGTGAACGGAGCTTTAGCTGTATTGATGAGACGGCGAAACGTCAGAGCTGCGTATTTGGCCGCACACAATGCAGTGTTGGTACCGACGCTGTTATACGGCAGTGAAATACCCACGGGTATTACAGAAGAAGAATGAAAAAAAAAATGAATTCCGTGGAGATGCGATCTCTTCGTAGGATCGAATCCGCAATGAAGAGATACATAGAATGGCAGGTACTAGCGAGAATGTCACGGTGAAAATGAAGAAGAACGAGCTCAGCTAGTTAGGTCACGTCGAACGAATGAGTGATGAAAGAATTTCAAAAAAGATTTATGATGGAAAAGTGAGTGGTAAGACAGATCGAGGGAGACCTCGGTTGACCTTCGAAAACATAGTATCAAAGATACATTCACAAAGATAACATGAGGAACCCCCGGAGGGCATGTATGAAGAGGTTGATGACAGTGGACGAGGCGAAAGAGGTATGTAGAGACCGTAGCGTCTGGCGCTCCGTTCTCTCTGACTACCCCGCTAGGGATAAAGCGTGAAGCTAAGTTAAGTTATCTCAAAGCGTTCCTAAGATAAAGGGCCTTGACAGACAAACGAGACAGAAGTAAGGAACCCTAAAAATTTCGTGTGGATTTTTATTTAACACCTGTAGTTAGGTACTTCAAAAACTTTGCAGTAGAAAATGGAAAAACAAATAAATAACCGTTAAAAAGTTATGAAGTAAGCTCGAATGCACAAACAATGGGTCTCGAGGGCGAACTGGAAATTGTACCTTGGGTTGCTTTTTAAGAACACAGTATATTCGTTATTATAGGATTATTTTTGTAATATTTTAAATTAAATTGTCATTAGTATGGCTAGAATTGGTAAAAAAATTGTAGTTATAAATATTAAATTGAGGCCACTCGTGGCGTAGGGGCACAAGCGTGTCACTCTAAACACGACGGGTTGTGGGGTTGAAATGAAATATTTTATATTTTCGTTTCTTCACTTTGGTGGTGAGGCCAGGTGCTGCATCGAGTTCCACCACTCAACACGAGTTGAGTGGTGGAACTTGGCGGAAAGTTGGCAGCGGAGTGTTTTTTTTTTTTATTTATGTACTGACGCCACAGCATGTACACGGATATTTAAGTGCAGGTTCGTATAGGTTAAGTTAATCATTTTTTAATTTAAAAGTTTATAACCTAACCTAACCTACATATAAAATCGCCTAATCTGTATCTGCGGTAGATACATAAATAAATAATTTTTAATATTTATATTTTGCTTAATATATATATAGTATTTTAACTAGTTCTAAATAGGGAAAACGCGTTCTATCTAAAAATTGTTTTTAGCTGTAACAATTTAATAAATATTTTAATAACTATATCTGAGGCCGGACGTGGCGCAGCGGCACGAGGTGTGACTGCAAAACCGACTGGTTGTGTGTACGATCTCCACTCGAGGAGATGAAATATTTACTTAAATTTATATTTCCATTTCTTCGCTCTGGTGTCGAGGTTAAGCGCGGCGTTGAGTTCTGCCACTCAACACGCAATGCTTCCAGAATTCGGCAAAAAGTGGGGAACGGAGTTTCTTAACACTAGGTTCCCTCTGCCTACCCTGCTGTGTGCGGGATATAGCGTGAAGCTAATTTAATTTTTTAATTTAATAACTATATCTCGTTTTCATTTCGAAATTAGTTTCACTGGTGCCAGTTTTAACTAAAGCTCGGAGTGACAATTTCTTTTAACCGGAAATCAAGTTATCAGTGGTAAATTCTAGTTTTGACTAGTTATTTCTAGTTATAACAAAGGTATTTAGTAAAAAGTAATTTTAACAAGAGAAAACGCGTTCTATCTCTAGTTAAAATTACTTTTTACTAAAATTTCTATCTGTTACCACTTTTTTCGAAAGAAAACGCCCAAAGAATTATGAAATAAAAGTGAAAATATTGAAACACTTTATTTGTATATCATTGACGATGATCGTGGATTCAAATTCTAACCAGGGGAATATCTATATTTATAATATTGGTATTTTATTTCTAAAGGACGTACATTTCCATAAATCAGGTAAGGGAACCCCGGAACCTTTATATTCTTCTTTCAGATTCCCCTTTTTATCCACAAATATAACTATTTATAGATAAGACCTGATTGAAATCAAAAAGCATCATCTCTAAATAACTTTAAATAAGTTCCCGTCAAATTTGAGGACATACATACATACACATTGGTTAAAAAGAACACATTTTAATAAGTACCTATTAATAAAGTGATGTTATATTAAATTAAATAATTTAACACTCCACAACTCTAAATGGCTTTTATACATTTGTTGACTTTAACACTGCGCGATATTTACTTTACACAAAGTTATGTTATCTCTGCAACACAGGAGTGAGTTCAAATCCAGTTGGGAACTTTTGTTTACACAACACCGATGAGTATTATCTCCAGGTATTTAGCGGAACATCGTATTATACACTGTATACTGTACACTGTATTACACACTGTATCTCGCATTTAACAGGGTAGGCAGAGAGAGCTTTTCTTTAAAAAGGAGACTCTTTCACGGGTACGTCCATAGGCGGAGGAAGGGGAGGAGCGGTAGGCCGTTCCCATCCCAGAATAGTCTGGTGCCCACTACAGAAATTTTACTTACAAAAAATTTGTGCCGAAAATTAAAATGAAATCTAAAGCCCCCCCCCACCCCCGAAAATATTTCTAGATACGCTAATGGGTACGCCACCCGAATGGGGACGCGAGCGGGTTATGTGGGATTAGTGGATGATGGCAGAAGTAGGCCCTCCTCATTACCCACTAAAGTGGGTCATCTCACGGTGCTCCACCTCGACCACCACAGGCCGGGGTTACGGTGCAGAAGGAGACTTTCCTTCCCCACTTTTCGCTAAATTCTGGCGGCATTGCGTGTTGAGTGGTGGAACTTAACGCCGCGTTTTGCCTATTACCAGAACGTGGAAATTAAAATATTAAATTTCTCGAGTAAGAATCGTACCCAGAAACAGTTGCGTTTACAGTCGCCCTTGAGCCCTTGAGCCGTTTTGATGATTTCTTCTTAGGATAATGTAATTTATATATCGTTACCTTATATAGCTATTATAAAAACAATTCATATATTTATCAATATATAATAAATAACTAATTATATTTTGAGGCCAGTCGTGGCGCAGCGGCACAAAGTGTGACTGTAAAACCGACTGGTTGTGGGTTTGATCCCCACTCGAGGAGATGAAATATTTACATAAATTTATATTTCCATTTCTTCGCTCTGGTGTCAAGGCAAAGCGCGGCATTAAGTTCTGCCACTCAACACGCAATGCCTCCATAATTCGGCACAAAGTGGGGAATGGAGTGTCTTAACACTAGGCCTCCCTCTGCCTACCCTGCTGTGTGCGGGATACAGCGTAAAGTTGATTTTATATATTATTTTAAATTGTAATTTTAATATCAAGTAAAAGCATATCTAATATCAAAACCAATTTTCTCCTATTCAATACCCCTACAACATAGCTTAATACCCTCTATTATACTTACGACCTAAATTACATGCCTATGAAAGGAGTCCACCTAAACCAAATATTTGAATTTTTCTTACATTACCTTTATTTTGTCTGAGCTGACGTCAGAGGGAAAAATCCTAGCAAATATTTACCAGAAAAAGCCGAAAACATTACTTCCACGATATACATTGATGTTTTAGTTTATATTTCTCCTATAAAGTTAGAGTCAAAGGAGTAATGTATTTAGGTGTGTGTAAAGAGTGGATTGGGGCCGAAAGTGAATCGGAGACGCCCGTATCGATCTGGCTTAGTTTATGAATGGCCCTCCCCGCGCCCTCCAACACTCTGGCCGGGTACCTATTCAGCTACTTTAGATGATTGCCTCGTAAAATTCACGTACATTTTTATATTGGCCACTTAAAGCTAAATTTAAGGTAAAAATTTCGGTTTTTTTGCGCTAAAATTAAATAATATTTTTATTATTTGCAGCTGTTTTGGTAAAATTGTTTGTTTTATTGTAATTGAGAATGTTTGTTGGCTTTCATATGTATGTGTTTGAATTATATTATATTAGAACAGGTTCATGCTGTATCCCGCAAGTAGGCAGAGAGAGTCTAGTGTTAAGACACTCCGTTCCTCACTTTCCGCTTAATTCTGGAGGCATTGTGTGTTGAGTGACGGAACTCAACGCCGCACTTTGCTACGACACCAAAGCGAAGACATGAAAATATCAAATATTATAAATTTATATACATAAAATGAGGCCGGTCGTGGCGCAGCGGCACGAGGTGTGACTGCAAAACCGACTGGTTGTGGGTTCGATCCCCACTCGAGGAGATGAAATGTTTACTTAAATTTCTATTTCCATTTCTTCGCTCTGGTGTCGAGGTTAAGCGCGGCGTTGAATTCTGCCACTCAACACGCAGTGCCTCCAGAATTCGGCAGAAGGTGGGGAACGGAGTGTCTTAACACTAGGTTCCCTCTGCCTACCCTGCTGTGTGCGGGATACAGCGTGAAGCTTTTTTTTTTTTTTTATTATTATATACATAAAATAATATAAATAAATATTAAACCAGAACATTTTTTTTTATAAACGTGGCAGGTTGTGGGTTTGATTTGCACTCGACGAATTACTAAGATTTCCATAAAAAGAAAATGAACATATTAAATATAATATTTAATATAATCTTTTCCTCGCTTCGGTAAGGAGGCAAAGCGCGGCGTTAAGTACCGCCATTCAAAACACAATGCCGCCAAACTTCGGCGGTAAGTGGGAAACGGCTGTAGTTTAATGGAAACGGAGTATATTAAAACTTTAAGATTCTTAGATTATCTGTGCCTACCCTGCTATGAGCGTGAATAAATTAAAAACACAACATTTATTTAAAATTTAAAATAATTGTAAAAACTACACTAAATTAGCCGCCTTTTTAATATATATTGGATAAATATAGTGAAAATATGAAAAATAAAAAGTTATTATACGAAATTTTTGAAACAGATGAAGAAAGGACGGAATGCAAGATCAGTGTAAATAGTAAGATATTAGAACAAGTGAATGAAGTGGTATACTTGGGAAGTATGTTCAGTAGAGATGGAAGATACGAGATGGATGTGGAAAGGCGTATTGCTGCCGGGAACAAAGTCACGCGCGTTTGGCCGTACACAATGCAGTTTTAGCACCGACTCTGTTATACGGCAGCGAAACGTGGGTATTACAGAAGAAGAATGAAAGAAAGATGAATGCTGTGGAGATGCGATCTCTTCGTAGGATATGCGGAGTCAGCTTAGCTGATCGAATCCGCAATGAAGAGGTACACAGAATGGCAGGTACTAGCGAGGATGTCACGGTGAGAATGAAGAAGAACGTGCTCAGCTGGTTTGGGCACG
>JAATLQ010035900.1:0-33203 GCA_013421005.1 Heliconius erato x Heliconius himera | reverse complement strand
ACATGGTATCGTAAACTTTTTTGTAGATATTGATGTCTTCTATAAAATTTTAGTAAATTACTTTGCTCTATTGTCAATAACTTTCACAGCGTACGCGATATAAGGTTTTTTTGGTATTTTTTTATACGTTAATCGCCCAATTGTAAAAGAATTTTCCAAATCGGCCCCGTAGTTTCAGGGCCTACTCAATTCAAATAAAGAAACAAAACACCTAATCGGTTGCCTTCATAATGTTAGTGATATCGATGCAACTTCCCCCCACTCTGCAGAGTTACTTACTCGCTATGGTGCGCGAGGCTACACTCCGCATTTTTTATGAAATAATAATTTCATGATTTTCTTTAGAGTGATATTTTTAAATTCGTTATATATTTTGAATGGATTGTCCGATTTTGTTAATGTAAAAAGTACTTTACACATATTGAAATTATCTTTAATAAAATATCATTTAATAGAATAAGGATTAATGCAGAGGTATGAATAAAATGGTTTGATTATTGCCGGCACTTTCATCAACTTATAAAATATAAAAATGTAGTTATATTGTCATAACTATGGTAGTTGGACATATGGTATCCCGGACTTTTTTATAGATATTGATGCGTTCTATAATACTGTAGAACATTATTTTGTTCTACCATCAATAGTTTTCGCAGCGCACGCGATAATAAAAAATTTTAGATCAATTTCTTCACACCTTGGGTTACATTATTGCATTTTTCTTAGGGATCCCTATTTTTTTTGAAAATGTAATATAGCCTATGTGGGACGGTGAAGATGTAACTTTCTAATAGCGAAAGAATTTTTGAAATTGGTCCGGTAGTTGTCGTGTGACAATACAAACATACAAACATACATACATACATACATACATACAAAAATACAAATCTTACCTCTTTATAATATTAGTATAGATACAACATGTAACTTTTAAGTAAGTCTATTATAGATAATTTGTTCATTTGTACACCAACCTAAAATCCTGTGTTCTATGATCTTTTTACTGTAGGGGTTGCCTGGAAGAGATCACCTGCGGTGATAAGGCCGCCCTTACACCAATGCTTTTCTGTGTGATTGTTTTTGTTCTTTTGTAATTGTTCTTGTTGGTGTAATAAAGACTTAAATAAATAATAATAAATAAATAAAGTTAGTATCATTATATTGTTACAAATCGGAAGTGGGTAACGTTTTTAAAAAAACACGTTAAAAACACACATCGTCTATATGATTCTAAACTATTTTGAAAGAGATACTATGTAATTGCAATAAGTGATATGTGTCACTTAATAACAATATTTCACACTAGTTTCCTTCCAATAGGGGCGTTACCTATAAGCAAGTGCCCCCGATTGACACAATGCCACTGCTTTTATGGTTATTTTCTACCTAAATCTACCCTCTTTTACACGAGTACGCTAACAATATTATAATATTGTATATTATAATATTTATATTATGAATCGAACCCACGACCATCGCGTTTACAGTCAGATGGTGTTCCAGTCCGCCACAATAGCCTCTATGTATATAAGATTAATTTAATTTTCACACAAAACACTTGTCGTATTCGTATTTCTGAGGAAATTAGCTTAAGTTTTAAACAAAGCTTCAAACAACTTAGTGGAATTATTAACGCAGTTAAACACCGAGTCTTTTGTGTATTTCGAAGTGAAAATCTTAGTCTTTAAACATTAGAATAATGGAATTGAAATAGAGGAATATTTATGCGAATAAAATTAACACAATTTAAAAATATAATTTAATTTTCGAAATACAAAATATTTAATTTTTACTTTCATCGTGTTGACAGTTAGACGTCACGTTGGTAAAGGCTTCCTTAAGGCACAGGTTCAAATCAAGCTGCTTATAAAAAATAAACGTATCTAAATATTTTATTATTTACTAAATATTTTATTTTATTACTAAGAAAATTTTCTTAGGTTTAACGCGCTTATGATTTCAAATAGATATTTTATGTTGAATATAAAACTTATCGAAGAAGAATAAAAAATAATAATGTAATATAGTCTACAGGACTACATTACATTACATTTTTTTATTCCAAGCAAAAATCTAAATTATAGATTTTGTAATTACCAACTGGATATTTAATCAAGTCCTTTTTTATAGAGTCTTCTAAATTAATTTCAGAAGACTCAATATCTTCACCATTTCAATTTACTGAAAGTATCCAATCAAAGTAGAAATCACCTTTAGCTTTCGACCGATATGTCAATACGTCTGTGCAGACAGTGATCGACATCTTCTAATGGAAACCTTATATAGTTCTTAGATTATCTTAGTAATAAAATATATGTAATTAATTTTATTTCTGTATTTATATTAGAAATATATGATTTTTATTCAACTTGCGGCCTATACGAATATTTATTTAATATTATTTAAGTGTTCGATACCGGTCGTAACGCAGAGACACGAATTGTGACTGTAAACGCGACTGCTTAAATTTATATTTCCATTTCTTCGCTCTGGTGTCGAGGCAAAGCGAGGCGTTGAGTTCCGCCACTTAAGACGCAATGTCTCCAGAATGCAGTGGAAAATGGGGAACGGAGTTTTAACACTACGTTCCCTCTGCTTACTCTACTGTGTGCGGGATACAGCGTGAAGCAGATTTTGATTTAATCTTGTAAATATGTAAAAATTTCAAAAAAGACTGCAATTTTAGCATGAAAAATACGTGGAAATACACAAGTCAATTCAAGAATTTACGAAATTCTTTTGAAAACATTAATGTATTTAAATTATTATACTAAGTGACAAATGATAGAGCTTACAATAAAACTATATTGAACTTCACAAGTCCCAAAGTAAACGCTATACAAACTTATAAAACAGAAGGTTCCAAAGGTTTCTACTAACATCGTAAAACTTGAGACATGTGAAGAAATTTTATGTCAAGCAAATATTTTGAGTAAATATATAAATTTATCTACACTTTATTGTGCAAAATATAATATTTAAAAAATAACATAAAAGAATAAAAGAATGATACAGCGTGAAGCTGATTTAAGATATTTTTTATTCTTCCTAATATTTTCATTTTAATCTTTTATTCATAAGTAGTGGTGATTGCTATTTCATAGGGAAAGGCGTAGGCTGATAATGATTAATTCATATATAAAATATAATAATTATATTCCATCCATTTTAAAGATATTATGTGATGAATAACGAAACCTAACGTCTCAAAATCTTTACTCGTTTTGAAAAAAAAAACCTCTACATTATATTTAAGTATATGTTTAAAATTCGAACCCACAATCTTCGTTTTAAATATTGGGACCAGTCCCACTATTATATAATAGTGTTGTCTTATTAACTTATAAAAGTATTTTCCTTGCTTAAAAGCAAATCCAGGCACTGGGGTTAGTGTAACGAAATATAAATCCTCACATTAGCAGCCAACTGGGATACACGTTAAATTCACTGAGTAGCCGTGTTGTGGAAGTTTGATGTATATTAAATAATTTAGGGGTTCCGTATATAATTATATTTAGATTAGCAGCTTTATAGTTTTTATCCGTGTAGATAAGGATGACACAAAGACAAGGCACTACTCACTAGTGTCTCGCTAGGCGACAATGGTATAAAGTATAATTATATAAAAAAAAATCTATTCTGTGGATATTGCCATCTTTAATAAAAGGATACGGGCGATATTAATAACGAAGGAGTACTACTCAATGCTAAATAGATAAAGCAGAAGAGCTTGTGTGGTTAAACCCTCTAATCTTCGAAACTACTGAGTCATTTTGCAAAACATTTATCTTGGACAGTCTACTTATCGAGGAAGGTTATGGGTCACCTCAAGTACATAAAAAAGTGTCATACGATTACATAATTCATCATTTGATCACGTGGCTACTAGGTAATACTTCTGTTTGAACAAAAAGTGGAAAATTTCTGTACTCTATTTTAGCAGTAAAATTCTAAGAAAGATAGATATTCAATATATATACTAATACTAGCATTTCTCTCTCTGTTGTATCTCTCTTGCGACTCCTTTACCATCATGAACTACGCGATTACTTAAATTCAATATTTTCCATTTCTGAGAATAAGCGGATAGAAATATGTTTTAAAAGCATTACATAACAAACATTTAACATGCTTATACTATAATGTAATATACATACTCGTATACCTTTTATAAAGATTACTCTTGAATAATTTACTTTTGTGGAAAAACTCAATAAAATATGTCGCGAAATTCGAAAAATTTGATCGACATCAAGGAAAACGACTTTATTTGATAGTATCATAGTACGTAAACATAAAGATTGTTCTTTTAGAAATCATAAAAATATAAACAAATATATAATTGTCATTTTTATACGGAACCCAGTCTCATCCGGCGAGTTTATTTGCCCCGCTACTTAAAGAGCGCTGTCTAGCGGAAAACTGTGCGCTTACCCGACGTTATTAAAAACATTTCACTCCTGATTTTATATTTACCTTCGTATTTTTGCCTTCTCGTTTAAAGGCATTTTTTTTTTCATAAAGCCCAGTGGCTGGTGCCTGAAACCCTGCCTGTGCCTTAAAAATTTTAAATAGATATTTTTTGCGATTAGCTTGTTTACTGGCTGGAGTGTCGTTCGTGTATTATTTTTATTTGGTTATATTGTTCTGGTTCTCTAATGTTTTAAGCGTGATAATATAATTCTTTTAAAATACATAATATTTTTAATGTGTTAATAATATTTTGGAATATTATGAAAAAGAATTAGGTATGTTGTATTATGTTTGAGTTACATAATAAAACATCCTAATACTATATAATTAGTTAGTACAGTAAAACACTGCACGTGTACTTAGTGCCAGTGCGTTGTACTAATAGTTGCTTAGACGCAACATTAATATCTGTAATAGATTAGATAGACTGCTATCGTTTCACCTATTGTGATCTTTGAACACAAGATGATCTTTGAAGACAACAAAATTAAAATTAATTATATTTTTGACTTCTGTTAGTTGTATGTACCTAAAAGTATTTTTAAAATTTTATTTTCTACTTATTTAGAAAACGTATAAAAATTTGGACACAGCGGAACTCGAACCCGCGCCTCCTGGAAACCAAACCAATATATATATATATATATATAAAAATGCTTATAAAATATGCATTTTTTTAATATACTAAAATTTATAGTTACACCATAAGCTAATAATAAAAAGTGCATGTTTTTACCTAAATACATATGTCAACGTTTTACGTTGACAGTAGCGTTAGAACCTTTTTCTTAGTAGTTAGACTTAAGTCTTATTTAAATAAGCTCAGCTTTTTGTCGTAATTTTTTAGGTCTACAATTTATTTTATTCATTGACTATCGGCCCCTGCGTGGCTTCGCCCGCTTTTTATTTATTTAATACTATTCTAATTATATCAATTTTCTTTAAATACGTAATATTTAGAGGGAATTGGTTGATGATTATAGTAATAATATAGGTATATACAATAATAAGGTAATTGAGGTAGTCGTGGCACAGCGGCATGTGGCTGTAAACAAACGCGTTGGTTGAGAATATATTGTGAGAATTCGTCAATACTGGGTAATAACTTGGGTAGGGATCGAACCTACAACCAATGTTGTTGACCGCTATAGCGACAGCACAAATATAAAATAAACTAAATACTACAAATAATAAGGCAAGTATATAAATCAATTCAAACAACTCAAGGAACGAACAGCAAAATAATTTCGCTAATTTAATCTTCATGAAAGGACTTATAAAAGGGGACTTGAGAACAAAGCTCTGTACTGTATTAGAACAATTTACATAATTTTATGCGAATGTTAGTCTTGAGAAGAATAATATTGTAAAAATGTTTTGGTTATTAACGCTTCGTTATTTTGTTTTTGTTTTACAATAGAATAAATAATTTTCTTAGTATTTTTTCTTCATACACATCTTTGGTAATTGTCTCTTAGAATGAAGGCCAAATTTAACAAAAAAAATCTTTTTTTATTTTTTTATGAATTTTATAGAATAAAGATGCTTCTCTTTTATTACCACATATGTTACGTTCTGATTCTTAGGCCCGAAGCGTGACTCCCGCGTCTCGAACTCGCATCTTTTGGAAACCGTCCGTGCGCACCGACCACAGGACCATATTATAATGTTATCAAACTACTTCAAAATTCTTATACGCTTGTTGTAACTTATTCATGTTATGTTATTTATCTCAGTAGAAAGATTCTTACAAATTACCGCTGCCCTAAGTTTTTTTAGGTTCACGCTGTACCCCGCAGCTTAGGCAGAGGGAACCTGGAAACTTAGTATTAAGACATTTCCTTTCCTGACTTTCCGTCGATTTTTCGTGAAGTTCCGCCACTCTGTTGAGTGAACTCAATGCCGCATATAAATATTAAATTATTCCTCCGAGTGGAAATCGAACCCATAACCGTCATGTTTACAGTTGCACGCTTGTGCCCCTGCCTCTATTACGACGAAAAGATTATTGCTAAGAATTATCATTTGACATATTGTGGAATAACAGTTTAAAAATATTAAAAATCTTCTACCATAATTTGCCTATGAACATTTTCACTACTACTACGATAACTCAAAATACTATATTGTGATTGTGTTGGGAAATATTCATTGTTTCATATTGTTTTGACATTAAAACAATCACGTATAGCAGATTCGATTTCCGCATGACAATATTTGTTTTTGATATACCTCACGTTTCATTCATAGCAGACATAACACTGCTGTATATCCGTACATTTTTTAGTTTCACGTTATACTCTGAATATAGTATGATAGGCAGAGGGAACCTAGTGTTAATATACCATTCTCTATTTTCACCTAATTTACGCACTGGTAAGAAGACACAATTGAGTTACGCAATGCCTTCGGAATTTGGCAGAGAATGAGGGAAAGAATCTTAATGGAAACGGAGTATTTTAACACTAGGTTCCCTCTGCCTAACCCGTTAGGTGCGATGCTAAATAAAAAGTAGAGAACAGATATCATGATTTTGACTAGAAAATAATAAACTAATACTTTTGAGTATTCTGCAAAATATTAATAATAAATAATTGTGTTATCATAATTCGTTTATTCAAAATTTCGAACATGATGAAGGTACTTTCTCTCATATCCTGCTTAAATGTCATAAGTATCCATGCCCTTTCCGTCATAATTTTACTGGATATCACATAATGTATAAACAGTGGAAAAAGGGAGACTGTTTATAAGTAAATCTTGTCCAACAAATATAATAGATGTGAAAAGGAGAATGAAACTTTTGGGCCTCCACGTAAAGAATTGAGATGTGATCTAAAAAATTGCATTTTTTATTTTATTTTTAGAATAGCAAATAATATATTAATTGACATTCTGGAAGTGGAGAAACATGAAAAAAAATAAGATAGATCCTTAATCGATTAAAATCAAATTTAAATCAGAGATGTGACAGCTGATTGACAATGACACCTTGTCTAAAGATTTTTTGCATTTTTGCTTCTGTTTGTCATCGCAAAATCAGGCCATTAAGTAAAAAAAAGTCATTACGTTCGTGTCATAACGCATCGACGTTTTGAATGTTTTCCCGTTTGTTTGATATTTTCAACGACTACTGTTTTGTTTTTCTCGGATTTTGACTCTGCCTACTTTGTACGACCCTCGCTTCACCACTGGACCCCGAAATCTTTTGGATCTTACGACCGCCACGCTGTGGATATGAATCGCTGTGTGAATTGTGGGATAGCCAATGGACTCTGCAATACCCTAGTCCGACGACCTTTAGACGATGAAAACCACCACAACCTGGTTACTTAGAGGTGTGATATAATCCCGACATATAAGCAGGAAAATATATTTCTGTTACATTTTAGTTGACAGCTCTCGTAGAGGAAGTGAAGCTATTGCTATGAAATACTGCAATTGTATTGTAGGAAGACGAAAGGTAGGCCGCTGTGCTCATGTTATGAGTATTATATATATAAGGTACCATACCTTAGTTGGGCTAGCACATTTGACGCAGTTGTAAAATGATGATAACACGTACATAACATGTGTAGGGAATGTTACATAAATAATATATACGCATAATAAATAATTAGTAATATGTATACAAGCGAGCGAGTGATATGTAATACAAGCGAGCGAAGTCGCGGACAGGCCCTTAGTTGTTCAAATATTTATTTTGATAAAGTTGCAGTCGCCAAATCAAAATAATTTACAATAAAGGCGTCGTAAATTTACAATCGTGGCGTTGTGGGACAGCAAATGACTGTAAACGCTGTGGTTGTGGGGTCGGTCGATCTACACATGTTTCCAAATCCCTTCGTAAGACAAACCGCGGATTTGAGTTACGTTAAGTTAATTCTCTTTGCCTATAGATTTTTTTTTACTTTCACGTGTGGGATGTACCACAAATAGCAGAGTAGGTAGATGGAACCTGGTAATGATAATGGTAAGACACTCTATTTCCATTGAAACACTTGCATTCTTCACTTTTCGCCGATGGAGCGGCAAAATTCAACGCCGCGCTTTGCCTTGTTACTAGGGCGAGAAAAATGAATATTTTAAATATTACATCACCCCGAGTGGAAATCTAATCCACGGTCATCGACACAGCCAAACGATACGACAACCTCTTTACCTATAGACATTTACTAAACAATATTAAGGTACCACACAATATATTAAGGTACCTAACAAAATATTAAAACGTTACGACCAATCTGTGCACAAACGTCGGACATCAGGGCAAATCTAATTCGGAGCGACGCACCATAAATCTACTTGTACCTACTGGTACATACGTGGCCGTACCTACAAATACATAGGCAAGACGGAAGACCGGCCGCAATAAATCTCGCCGGACGTGGAATATTCATGAGGGTGCCCCGTATTAGAGGAACTACTATGTGCATATGCTCGGTTTAGTTTTTGTGAATATTAATTATTTTATAAATATATTATATATTATATTCTGTTGCAAAGGTTGTTGTAGAGGCCAGTCGAGGCGCAGGCAAGTGTGACTGTATAATCGATTGGTTGTGGGTTCGATCCCCATTCGTGGGGATGAAATATTAATTTACATTTATATTTTCATTTGCTTCACTTTGGTCTCGCGGCAAAGCACGGCCAATGCCTCCAGAACTTGGTGGAAAGTGCGAAACGTCTTAACTGCTGTGTGCGGGATATAGCGCGAAGCTGATTTTTACAAAGGTTGTATTAAATAGTATAAGTCAGTGTATGTTTACTTTTCACCGGCGTTAAGTTCTACCACTGCACACGCAATGTCCTTAAAATTAGGGAAGGGAGTGTCTTAAAACTTTATAAGTTCCCTCTGATCTACCTACACATACCAATTTGAAATGCAGCGTAAAGCTAAGTAAGTAAAATTAAAAAGTTTAAAATTTTACTATGCACTTACTTTTTTATTATAAAAAAACTCAAAACAACTTTAACTAATACCGTACACTTGGTGTTAGAAGGTATAGAATCGAATGAAGCATAAAACATTCATACAAGAACGAACTACGCACACGCGTCTGAATTTATACCCAACCAAGTCCTTATAAATCCAGTTCACTGGAGCGCTAATGCAATAAAACACTGGAAACGTTTTCACTTAATATTAAAGTCTGCTGTAAATTATCTGGGCAGTACTAAAATATAATATGTAAAATTGTAAAAAATATATTTGAATAAGATGTAAATAAATCTTTTAATATATTTTGGTGGTGGGGCCCCTTAAAAAACGTCGTTTTCTTAATGAAAATCGCTAAACACGTTCACGGTCTCTGCATACACTTTCTCGTTAACCTCTTTATACATCCCCTTCGGGAGGTCATGCTTTATAAGTTATCTTCCTGCTCCTTCATTAATATAATGTTTGCGAAGGTCAACCAAGGTCTTCCCTTACCTCTCTTACCTGTCACTTTTTCTTCATAAATCATTTTTGCCATTCTTTCATCACTCATTCGTTAGGCTTGTCCAAAAGACCTCACCACGTTATTCTCCATATATACACCATCACATCCTCGCTACTGCCTGCCATTCTGTGTATCTCTTCAATGCTGATTCGATCAGCTTAACTGATTCTGCATATCCTACGAAGAGATCTCATCTCCACAGCATTCATCTTTCTGTCATTCTTTTTCTCTAGTATCCACGTTTCGCGTGCACTGTACACGTGCTGAAGTTTAGCTGTCTCGTCAATGCAGCTATGGCACCATTAACTATATTATCGTCAGCAATATTCCTTTTCACAACATACGAAATGGATGTAGGAACGCCAGTTTATATACTCTTTCATTATATCAATTATTATAAATTAATTAATTTTTCTAAATTTTAGGTTAACAGGGGGATTGAAGCCGTCTTGGTGCCGCCTTTTAAAAATCAGCTTCACGCTGTATCCCGAACACAATAAGGTAGACAGAGGGAACCACTTTCCACCGAGTTCTGGAGGGCATTGCGTGTTGAGTGGCGGAAGTCAACGCCACGCTTTACTTCGACACCAGAGCGAAGAAATGAAAATATAAATGTAAATAAATATTTCATTTCCTCGAGTGGGGATCGAACCCACAATCAGTCGATTTTACAGTCACACTTTGTGCCCCTGCGCCACAATTGGCCTCAATAATATACCTTTTGATTGTAAATATGGTTGTGGGTTTAGTTCCTAAATGGTCCAATTTGGTAATAAAAAGAAAAGCCTAAGCACCTAATATCCCAAAAAAAATAATATTACAACAATAATGATGACACATTCAGAATACAAAATCCACGTTAAAATAACAGCAATAACTCTTCCAGATGTTCGATATTTTCCACCACGACACGCATATCGCGCTCACTGAATAGAGCGTCGCGTCGTATGATATAAAGATATAGAGATATTTTTATTATTGACGTTTACGCTTTATCTGCGTTTAAATGTTCCACTACGTTCATTTTGCTTGGGTTGCTCGCTAAATTGTTAAGAGTTTAAATGGAGTATAATATTATTATAAGTTAAAGATTGAGGCCAGTCGTGGCGCAGGGGAAAAGCGTATGACTGTAAGCGCGACTGGTTGTGAATTCAATCTCCACTCAGGGGAATAAAAAATATTTCAATTTATATATTTTTTCTTCTCCGTTCTAGTTTCGAGGCAAAGCGCGGCGTTGAGTTTCGCCATTCAATATGCAATGGCTCCAGAATTCGGCGGAAAATATGGGACAGAGAGCCTTAACACTAGAATCTAGAAAGATTCTAGTGTTTCCTCTGAACCTACTCTGAACACTCTCTTTAAACTCTGAATATTCTGAATTTTAACACTATAATTAGAATAAAGTGACTTAAATACAAAATATTCCTTGATTGGAATCGAATCCGTAACTTTCTGAAAGAAGATTAGTTATAAGCTTTGAACTTGTTGCTATTGTGTTTCGGTAATACCAAGATACTAAATACTTATAAATATTTATTACATAGTAAAATATATTATATGTACTAAATATTAACCGATTATATACCTTAGGGATAAGAGCTAGGGCTGGACGAGTATAAATCATACGACGCCCTGAGAATTAATGAAACTAACATTGTTTTTATTGCCTCAACTTTATATTATAATGCCTTTTTAGATGTGGAGCGTTTCGGCTGTGTTAGTTTTCTTTTTTAATAGTTATAGTTGTAAGGAAAAATTACGCAACGGAATTAGGAGAAACTTTCCACTT
The DNA here is from genome assembly GCA_013421005.1 of Heliconius erato x Heliconius himera. Taxonomy (NCBI): domain Eukaryota; kingdom Metazoa; phylum Arthropoda; class Insecta; order Lepidoptera; family Nymphalidae; genus Heliconius; species Heliconius erato x Heliconius himera. Next base: position 21,497 of record JAATLQ010035900.1, on the reverse strand, counting down.
ATATAAATTTTACAAAATTTTGTATAATTTGACTATAATATAATAAGAGAATGTTAAAACGGGCGAAGCTAGTTGTTAGTATGACATATTGGCAAATATAGCAAACATTATTATACTATACATATATCATGTTCTGAGTTGAATTCTCATTCGATCAAGAGGTAAAGCTGTTTTCGTTTTTCTTGATTAAAAAGACAATTCGACGATTCAAAATTGCTGACAATGGTTTTTTTGAATAAAGAATGTTTTCTTGAATTGTTTGTGCTATTTGAATGTGATGCGTTAACACTTCCACCAATTTACACATAATTTCTATTGATATAAATAGGGTAAATCTGCAGAACTCTGAAAATTCTGTGTCAGCCCTCCTAGTAACGAAAGGAGAATAAACTTATAAAAATAATATGAAACTACTTATACCTTTAATTGTTTTTTTTTACAATTTTATGGAATATACAAAGTATTAAGGCGATAGTAGACGGTGGCACAAGAGGTTGTCTATGACGATTGTGGGTTTTATTCTCACTCGAGAGAATATTTTTATTATTATTTTTATTTCCTCGATCTGGGAACAAGGCCAAGTGAATCGTTGATTTCAGCTACTTAACACGCAGCGTATCGAAAAATTTGCGAGGTTCCATCAGCCTAAGATGCTATATGCGGGATAATATAATAAATATAGGGTATTTGAATAAAATTTTAAAAAAAATTCAACATACAAATAGAAAAACAAACCGTACGAATAAACGAATCTAGGGTGGATTCGTTTAGTACGATAGAATGTTGTTGCAATCTGTGCAACTGACTTGTGAAATTCCATTAATACTGAAATTACTTACAGTCGTCTGACTCGTGGAGACTCTGTATCAGTTAAAGGAGCTTCTGTAAGTATTGTTTTTTGTAAGCGATACTTTAAACTATATCCTTAGCAGTTACGTTGTGAAAAATGATACACTGTGCGAAAAAAAGGATTTTTAAGCAACGTTTCTTAAAAATCAATTAAAAATTATTTTAAAAAATATTTTTCAAGGAGCAATATGTATAATGTTTCGTGATTCAATTTAAATAATAATAATAAAAACATTTATTGCCATAAAAAAAAAAAAAAATTAAGTAGTAAAATAATTTTTGGTTTGGTTTGATTATGTTTATCAAATAATTACAGTGTTAAATATTTATATACATTTAGCTATCAATAAGTTTACTATGATGTAAAAAGTTATATATCTTCCTGGGACCCAGAACAAAAACTTAAGGAATTAAGCCACTTTTTTTTATTTTGGAGCTATATCGGGTTAGTTTCAAAGAAATCTGTCGAATAAATCTTATTGAATTACATATTTCATGATTTTCGGATCGTATAAATTATAATGCTTTGGGCCACATAAGTAAAAAATACACGTAAATTTAATACTATTAATTCTCTTCCACATTGGCTTTAATTTTAATTCAGTGCTTATAAAAGGCATTCTATATTATTGGTATTCTATAATTCTCAGAAGGATTGAAACACAAATGTATGTTTAACTACTGATATTTTATAAAATTTTAGGATTTGAAGCCCGATAGTATGCACCTAAATCGCATAATATTGATCTTCGTTATCTTTTATCTTGTTGCTACTAACAGATGATCCTTTCCTTTTTTTCTTCGCTCGGCAGGACTGTGACGAGGCGTCTTTTTAAAGACTTTGTGGATAATAGACTTCGTGGATAAAACTGCGGAGCTAAGTGACCAACTCTCAGTATAACGCTTTCTAGTCCTTGGAGTTGATACTATATTACGTGTTGCTCCTAAAACACAAAAATGTTTAATTTTTAGTACACTTAACAGTCCCGATGCCATATCTGAAAACACGTTAAATTTCTGTAGCACTAATATTCACATTGATTGGATGTAAAAGTGTTAGAAAAGAAAAATTTTCAACAAAATTACCAGTTTTTTTTTCAACTTTGAAAATATTATTTTGGATTGCTTAATATCAGAAGGTCTTCTTAGTGGCTGGTGGTGAGGTGACAAATGAATGTCAAAAATCTGTTTAATGCTGCCAAATTGTGACGTTAAGTTACGTACATTACTGTTGTTATTATACATTTTTGTTGTACCATTGTTGTTGTCAGTAGTTGCAAAAAAAAAACGCTATAAAACCGTCGTTAGTATGGAAATTCAGAAGAAACAAAAACTTGTCCGAACTAGCCCCATAATTCAAGCAGACTGCGAGTCTCCTAAATCAGCTGCTAACACTAAATAAATATAGTTGGTAATAAATCTACGATGAAAATTTTCAACACTGCACACTATTCTTATATAGCTTTATTATATTTTTTTAGTTTCACGCTGCATCCCGCACATTCGTACTTCATTTCCCATTGAATTTTCAAAATGTGGCGAGTTGACTGGTGGAATTTAACGCCACGGTCTGTCTACTTGTGAGGGAAAATGAACATTATTTTTATACTATCATTCCCCCGAATGTGCGTGTGCATCGAACCTGTTACCATCGCGTTTCCATGCAGACGTTATACCTACACGGTATAAGTTCTTTTAATCAGCACTAAAAGTAAATAAGCTTACCAAGCCATTTCTGAAGCTTAATTGCATTAAAATTTCACTCGCTTACAACCGCGGCTCCCCACAGACTACTATAGAACGTGTTTTACAGAACTAACAGTAATTGTTGGCTAAATATTTTTATTGTTCAAATTGGATATGCTGCTTTTTGCTTATACAGGAAAAAAGAAAATGAAATAAATTGAGTGTTTTTTTCAAATTCATGTGGCAGAGTAGGCAGAGGGAATCTAGTGTCAAGACACTCCGTTATCCTCTTTCCCGAGAATTTTTGTGGTATTGCATGTCGAGTGGCGGAACTCATTGCCGCGCTTTGCCTTGATACCAGAGAGGAGAAAATGTGAAAATATTCATAAATAATAATGAATTCCCCGAGTGGAAAAATGTGTTATTTTCACATACATATATATTATAAAGCAAAAGGTTCTTTGCTTGAACGCGCTAATCTTAAGATCTACTAGTTTTTTTGTGTTGTAGATAGATCATTTATCAAGGAAGGCTTTAAAATATATTACAACACGTTAGTTAATTTAATATTTTTATTTCCTCGCTGTAGTAACGAGGCAAAGCGCGGCGTTGACTTCCTCCACCCAATACCTCCAGAATTCGATGGAAAGTGATAAACGAAAGTCTCTTAATGGAAACGGATAAGCTAAAGAAATACGTTAATCGTTTTAATATAAACTACTCTGCTGCGGTGAAAGTCGCAATAAGAATGTCATACACAACACTTAATGTATTTCCATTTCACAATGGCCCACGGACCCGCAGCAACAGCTACTAGGATATATTTTTATCTACAAAACTTTTCTCAATTATTATTGTATGATACTTAAAAGGAATGATAAGTCACCAAATTTCCGTCTAGATTTCCTTGATTGATTATTTGTGTTTTTTTTGGCTCCAAACGGTACACGTACATATATAGAAGGGTGCGCAGAGAGAACCCAGCATGAATACACTTCGCTTTATAATTTTCGAAACAGTGCCTGTGTAGTGACGGAATTATTCGCTGCGCTTTTTGTGTTACCAGAGCGGGAGAATGAAAATAATTAAATACCATCAATAGGAATTGAACCCACTGCCGATTCGTTTACAATCAGATGGTGATACAGTGGCGCCACGACGGCCTCAATATCCTAAATGAATAATCATAATATTTTTTTATACTCTTCTAAAAACATCCATGGCGCCAGATACCCGTCACTTGCCATAACAAGTTATAAAAACATCCCAAAAGCTTTCAAAAAAACAAATTTCGTCAAAAACTTTTCACAACAGATTATCATTAAACATTTTTTCCCCAAAAATAAAAAAAGTAGAATCCATGCAGAACGATTTTGCATTGATTACTTTTTGTAAGGCTTATTACAAAATATTGATTATTTCTTAATTTTCTATCCATTGATGATTTCTTTAGTACCTCATGAAAAATAATAATATAAGAATAGCAGTGTATTAAAAACTATCATATCTTGTACAGATTCATTCAGTTGTAGTGGAACTCAAGGCCAATTAACTTAATGGCTCTTCTGATATATTTCTTGGAGTGGAGTGGAAAATTTTCTATTTTCAACATTTAATACGTACTTTTGTTTGTAGAGAGCTTCATAATAAATATTTTTGGTTTAATATAGTTAACACTAGCTTTTAGTTTAAAAATAACACTAAAACGTTAATACCTTAATAAACTGAGGCCGTCGGGGAACGGCGTCTGATAGTAAAAGTAACGGTTGTAGATTCGATCTCTACTTGGGAAGTGAAAAACGGAGGTGGTTGATACTGAGTAGTCTTTCAGCCTCCCTTATTACAATCGAAATCGGGAAGCTGTTATTTTAAATTACGATATTCAAAGAAATCAGTTTATACTAGAATAAATTAAACCTGAATATTTTCCTATACACTAGAAGCTTAAAGCTATTTTTTCCATCGATAACAAAGATCTATATAAAAATCACCATTTTAAAGTAAACAAGAATTTACCAACTATTTGCCGGGAAAAAATTAAGAGTTAATTTGTACCTGGTAGAAGTAGAAGTGAGATGTATAACAACGATCTCTCTAGTATGCTAAAAGACGGCGAGCTTCTTCGAGTTATCATCAATTTATTTCTAGAACGTACTTCGAACTTTGAAACTTATTCTTAAAACTACCCTGAGGTCACAGTCACAGGTATTACTCTGAGTATCTCATCCAGCAATGCTCAGTACCCGCAAGTTGAATCCATGGAATACTGAGTAACTACTCAGTATTCCATGAGAAACTATTTATGCACTGAAATGAATGCATAAATAACACCAGAAGATGATTCGGAAGTCAAAAGTAAACAGTTTATGGACTACCCTCAATATTCAAGAAATGCCTCATTATCAATATGATTAGTAGTGTGTTATAATAGTCTTGCGAATATCTCAATAGTTTTCTCTCAAACTGTTAAAATCCAACGAAGCTTACAATATTTATGAAATTAAATTAACAAAATAAGAAAACAAACAAAAATGAATAAAGGCGCGTTCGATTTATAGCTGAAGTGGCTCGGGAGTAATGAAACTGAATAATGCATACCTCGGAATATTGCCGTGGATGTAGGGTTATAATTTTAAGGTTTACAATTTAGTGTTTAGTTTTTTTAAAAGAATTTAATAATTTGTGAACATGTTTTATTTGTATGTACACAAAACATCAGAGTCATACACAAAAAAAATTACGCTTGTCTTTGAAATGTGAATATTAATATTCTCAGAAACTACTGACTTGAAATAAAAAAATATTTTTGTTCTGAATAGTACATTTATCGATTTATAGGTTAGGTTATATTATGGTAATTAAGATAAAGTATACGATAACTGCAGTGGCAAAGGCGCTCATTACTAAGTAGTGATTAGTGTGTAGTTATTAATATTTATTATTAATTAAAGAAGAGTTTTAAGCAGAAGTGTGTACAAATATTAATAAATATTTTAAACTGACTGCTATTACAATATAAAAAAAATAAGGAAATAGATAAACCAACATCCAGATGAAATGATTTGAGCTGGTTTTTGTCTGTTTTGGTTAAGGACCAACCAACCAATAACTTAATTAGTTGGCTCTCGTCCTCAACCGTTAATACTTAAACATAAATATTGTATTTGAATTTCAAAGACACTGAGTTTTCTACTCTTTATCTAATTGGGTGATGGAAACCAATGATTGTCAGCAGTCAGCTTTTCTTACCACAGACGAAGATATGAAAATAAATTGAAATTACTTTGAGTAGAAATTAAAATTATAACATGCTTACAGCCAGACACTGTCCCAATATATTCGTATATATCAATATAAACTGCAGAATTTATTATTTTTTATATATTAAAATTAATATATATACGTGACAACCCTATTATGCCAGAATATTACGCCGTTATCATATAACGATTAGATTTTCATGACACTCTGATGATTTTCAGAAACCTGAGTATGCACAATTATAAAGAATACCATATTACGCAGCTCACTATGGTTATGGGTTGTATAACCTGGATCATATAATAAAATTTAATTAGAATATTAATTAAAAAATATAAAACCTTTCTGATTATGTTAAAATACTTTTTTATTATTTATTTAAAATCTGATAACTATACAGACATTTGGTTCGTACCCTTGTTTTCCATATTATTATTATTTTTTTATTTTTTTTTTACATTTACTCTAAGCCTAACCCCACATGGTGCCTAAACGAGTTTTTCTATTTTATAATTATGAATTAAAGGACTGTAAACGCAACACGTTGTGGATTTGATTCCCACTCGAGGAAAGGAAATATTTAATATATTCATTTTTCACCGTGGTGTCAAGGCCAAGCACGGTGTTGACTTCCGGCACTCAGCCACACGGTTGGTACACGTCGGACTCAGCGCATAGCTGAAAAAAAATAAAAAAATCGTTATCGCTCAATTATGCACCGTTATAATATTCCAATATAAGAGTTTGAAATCCTATTTCCTACGGGACAGTGAAACTTTTTGTTCTTTTTAAGAAATCTTCAATTAACTCTGTAACGTCGCTTTGACGCTGTAGCTAATTTTTCAGCATTTTTCTCGTAACTTTTTTCTTGAGGGGTGTAGCCATTTTACATGTATGATATTATTGATCCTTTGCCTTATCCAGACAACATTTATTTTAAATAACACTAATTACCGCCCGCCGTTTTGTGCTATGGCTATAAGTACAACCAAAAAGTCTCAACTTTATAGCGTGTAAAGATGTGTGGACAAACTGACAAATACAATTTATTTTTGAATTGAATGTCATAGATCTCTTTTTTCACTATTTTACGTTATTTATTAGGTGTGTCATATTACAATCGGGGAGATCTATATGCCGCACCCTGTTTTAAATGTATTTAATATATTAAATACAATCTTTTCCTGTTGTATTATAGTATTGATAAATCATCATACTATGTAAAACATAAAATGTAAAACGCTTAGAAATTAAGAATATATGTATAAATGTAGGCAAAATATTTGTGACATGTCATTCTGATTGAACTAAATACGGCGTTGGATTACGCCATCTAACACGTAATATCTGAAAAAAGGCATAAAAAGAAGAAAAAAAAACCTTTGTTTTATTACCATATCATTATTTTATTACCAAAATAAGCCGAACATATACAATTCTTAATATCAGAAAAAAGACCAGTATAATTACAATAAACAAACAAAATGAGTAAAAGTAACCAAAGGAAATTCTTAATATTAAAAATTAACCCCTAAAATTATATTTTTTTTATATTACAAAAAATACCTTATTACAATAAACCAAAGTAACCAAAGGAAGATATTAATAATCTAATCTATTCTAATGTAGCTTCAAAGCTGTATTGCTAGCGGGGTAGTCAGAGAGAACGGAGCGCTAAACGCTACGGTCCCTGCACACCTCTTTCGTCCACTGTTAACAACCTCTTCATACATCAGGGGTCCTCATGTTTTTTACGTGACCTATCTCTAGTATCTTCAATACTGTGTTTTCAAAGTCTCCCCCTACCCCTTTTACCGCTCACTTTCCGGCATAAATCTTTTATTGTATGTCTTCATTGCGAATTCGATCAGCTAAACTGACTCCGCATCTCTACAGCATTCATCTAGCTTTCGATATTCTTCTGTAATACCCACGTTTCGCTGCCGTATAACAGCGTCGGTACCAACACTGCATTGTGTACGGCCAAGGCCTTCTCATCAATGCAGCTAAGGCTGCTTTAACCCTATTACTGGCAGCAATACGTCTTTCCACATTCATATCGTATCTTCCATCTCTACTGAACATACTTCCCAAATATACCACTTCATTCGCTTGTTCTAATATTTTACCATCTACCCTGATATTGCATTCCGTTCTGTCTTCATTTCTTTCATCCGTCGGAATCTACGATGGAAGGCTTGTCCGCATACCCCTGCCAGCCCTTACGAGGGTTCCATCCGCCACGTACAACTCGCGAGAGTGCACTGTTAGGGCGTCCACCTAAGGTAACCTGCACAAGTGCGTCCCCGCTGGTGTGTCAAGTGGCGACGAGTGCGGCGTTAGAGACCGTCACCCAACGTGCCCCGTCCGGATCGGCGGGAGGTAGAGGACGGAGCTACAAATATTAAAATAATCCAGCTATATATTATTAACGTAAAATAAATATTACCAGAATAAAATAAAACTAAACCAAACAAAAAAAACCGAAGAAAAATATGAATAAATATAATAAAGAGCAAATAACCTTATAAAAATTTAAAATACATCGAAAATGTATGAAAATTTAAAAAACCTTGAACGTCGTCTACCCGTTCGAGTTCGTTATTTCGCAACCAAGCCCCCGCAGACCGCGCGACTCGTAGTAAATTTATATTTCCATTTACGAAGTGAAAAAAGATGTCGAAGCAAAGCGCGGCGTTAAGTTCCACCTCAACACCCAATTTCTCCAAAATTCAATAGGAAGTAGCAAACGGAGTGTCTTAACACTAGGTTCTCTCTGTCTTCATAAGCAAAGCCAATAAATTGCATAAATAGAAAGGTATTTTAATCATATACGAGTATATCGAGAATATTACAAATATGAGAGAAAAGTAACCTATGTTCATTAGAAGACCCTCAAGTATCTGTATATGAAATTTTATCGCAATTGGATCTGCGGCTTAGCCGTGATTGCGTTACAGACAGACAGACAGACAGAGTTACTTTCGATTATGACAATTGAGGCCATCGTGGCGTAGTAAGAGTTTTACTATAAGTGCGATGCTGGTGGATTCGATCTCGGCGAAATGGATGTATTTGTTTTTATTGTTCGGCTTTGTTTACATAAAACGCTGTGTAATATTCCATAACTCAACACGCAATGTCTCGAATTTGGACGGAAAATGTAGAACAGAGTTTCTTAGCACTAAGTACCTAAGGAAAAAGATCACTATAAACGTGTAGGTTACGACTATAAACACACAAGCTAAAATATCATCTCCACACCACCTGGATGCGTGGCAATCACTACTCTATAATCACTACTGTGCGGTTTCGTAGGAACTTCCTTCCACGCGCCACGGAACTGTGGAATGGCCTACCCGCGGCAGTGTTTCCAGGTCTTTATGACATGGGTACCTTCAAAAAGCGCGTCTATCTCCACCTTAAAGGGTGGCAACGTACGTGTACCTCCTCTGGTGTTGCACGGGGTCGTGGATAACGGTTATCACTTACCATCAGGTGACCCGAACGCTCGTTTGCCTTGTCCTTTTCCATAAAAAAAGGTTACGAATTCAATGCTCACTCGGGAAGATTAATTATTTTCATATTACAAAAAATATTTAAAAAATATACATGTATTGTTTCTTAGTTTATTAGTATAGTGGTTCATAATAGCCACATAAACATACTCTAAAGAAAATAATAATCACCATTATCAATAACATTTTTAATGTTAAAATATAACTTATATAAATAAGAATAAATTTTTCATTACCATCCTTCCATATGTATTTATTAACGTTTAAAAGCAAAAATACGCTATATTTTTTTGCACGCCTCTTGATATTTTTAATTAAACATCGGATCTATAATATGAGTGATTCCGCTCCATAATTAATGTTTCATATTAAATTTTATTTCGAAATGTTATTTCGTTTTATGAAATTGTTTTTCTTGCTTTATAAATTTGTGTAACATCTGGTGCAGTGATAACTTGTTTTCATTAATTATAATGTCAGAAGTCGCAGCGTCGAATAATTCAAATACCCATTTAGTACTGTTTTTTTGGCTTTACGTTGTATCCCGTGTATAGTAGAGTAGTATAAAGACATCCTGTTTCCCACGCTTCGCCCAGTTTAGGGCTTGTCTGTTGAGTGGCTAAATTCAATAACAGAATGATGAAATTAAAATAATGAATACCCTCGAGTGGGAATCGAACCCACTCAGACGTTATGCAGCTACTTCATGTCCGCCGTAATTTTTATTTTAATATGAAATTGAATGAACGTTCAATAAGTTTTAAAATTAAAACTATATAAAAGACATTTGAAAAAACAATTAAAGAAAAAATGTGAAAGAATAACTTCGCGCGCGTTGACACTAAGCACTTTAGAGGTATTCTCGGTGCGTATTTTGTATTAGATGTACCTAATATTTTTTTTATATTAAACAATCGAGAATAATTACAATAGGTAGGAACTTATTTGGTTAAGATTAGCAGATATTTTTTAACTTCACACCCGCGTATAGCAAGATAGGGAACCTGGAAACCTATAATTAGACACGACGCTACTCACTTTTCGCCAAATTCTCAAGAACTAAGTGTTGAGTGGCACTTAATGCCGCACTTTGCCTCATTTCTAGAGCAAGTAAATAAAAACATTGAATAAATGTTTCATTCCCCCGAGTGGGAATCGAATCCATAACCGCATGTTTATAGTCACAGCCTTGTGCCGGCCTCATTAGTAGACAATATTAATATCTAATAATTTAGACTTATTTAAAATATTAGATGTTGTTTTAAACATTTTTAAAGTGTTATCTAAACTTATAAAAATTGGAAAGTAGCGGGATTCGAACCTGCATCTAGGAAACCGTCCAAGCGCTCTCACTAGCACTCTAGGTCATATAGTTAGAGAAAGTATGGCTTAATGTTTACAGAGCGCTAGTTTTAGGGAGACGCGGGTTCAAATCTCTTACGTTAAAATTTTTATAAAGTTTTCTAAACAAACTAAATGAAATTGATCAGACTATCAGTTTCACTTCGTTGTTGAAATTTAAAAATACAGAGTTAATGCACCTATACACGACGTCGCCTCCGCGGCGTCATCGCTCGGACCGCCGCCACTTGGTACAATACCGTGCTAGTACCAAACATATGCTCTTTGCAGCTAACAATGTATTACTAGCAACTGGCTCCCCGCATACACGGCAAGGCGGTGCGGTCTCCGGTGAGGGTGCGGAGGCCGCGTCGTGTACAGGACCCCTTAAGTTATTTTTTCAAAGGAAAAAATGTGTATGATAGAATCTGGTCAATGCTATTTAAAATATAAGAGCTTATCGTGACTCGACAACCATTAGACAACATTACCTACGGTCTAATGCCCGAATTCACTAAGCGCGTTTCCATATTCATGTGTTTCCGTATATTTGGTAAAATAATAAAAAGGATACTATGAACTATGTAGAAATACGATACTAGGAGTAGTAAGTAATTGCAGCAATTTTGGATTTATTCAAAAGTGTTGCAATTACATCTATATAATCATACTAACAGCCTCACGCTTTATTCTACTCATAGCAGGGTTTGGGAACCTAGTGTTCCCAAACCCTGACAAGACACTGCGTTCCCCATTTTCTACTGATTTTTTCGAGCCATTGCATGTTGAGTGGAATAAATGGTAATAAACAAAATCCTTATTTACTTTTTTGTAATTAGATAAAAACCCTCAAGTTCCATAAAAGTAAGTTATTTTCTTCCGTCTACACTTCCCAAAATTATAACGTTAGTAAGTAAAAACTCTTAATTCAGACGGCATTGTTGTCCACAACAACAATTGGTAGTCCTGAATAGCACCAGCCATTGGCTTCCTTTAAGAACAAAAGATATAGCCTGAGATATTTACATTGTATTCTTTCAAATAATGAGTGTCTAATTTTAGAATACGAATATTAAGTAAGGCTATAATTTTTTTTTATACAACATAATTTTTTTTGTATTTTTTTTATAGTCTTTTGCTATAAATGTATGTTATTACGTTAGTAGTGTTATTTTTTTATTATTTTAATTTTTCCGCTCTTAAATGAATTCCGCCACTCAAATTTTAAATTCCTGCGGATGTGGAGAACAGTCTGTTTTCTCAGCTTAGTTAGTTTTCTCCCATTCAACATATTAACCAAGTTGGTGTAAATTAAAAGTATAATATTTTAAATATTTGTTTATGCTTCACACTTTATATCTATAGGAGTCTAATAGAACAGAACGGCAAAGGCTACGGTATTTTCATACCTCTTTCGCTTCATCCTCTTCTTAAATACCTTCTGGAGGTTTTAAAATTTTTACATGACTTTCCTCCAGTATCATCGATACTGAGTTCTCAAAGGTCGACCGAGGTCTGTCACTGTAATAACTATTAATATTAATTTTAAATAGCTGACTCAAAACGTTTTACTTTATGCTAGTTATATCATTAAATCAAACTATTATACATTGTAACTTACATTATATAAATCAATAAGTACTAATTTATTTATATAATGTAAGTTACAATGTATGTACGTAAACAACATATTACTTATTGTTTATATAATAATATATATTAGAAACGCATTAAGTGAAATTAAAATGTTCTATGGCAATCTTAAATATAAAAGATTTGCATCTTTGAAAAGATTCTAACAACGGAAAACATAGTATTACATAATAATATACATCTTTCGGTCTTATTACAGCTATTAAGTATTTGTAGTGTTGTGACAAAGTAAGGAAATAGCATGTGTATGGCATGTGTCAATTATTTGAAATGTTGCTTGCCTTTTTTTATTTATCAAAAAATGGTGGGAAATCACCAAAGAATACGAATGGATGACAAACAAAATCGTGAAGCTTATCATATTTTGAGGTCGCTATGGTGCAATGAAAAAGTGTCTGACTGTAAACTGTACGTACTCTACAGGTTGTATGTTCGATTATAATACGGGAGAATGATGACATTTAAATTATATTAATTTAATTATTCCGGTAGACACAGCGCGGTATTAAGTTTCGCCACTTATCTTGCAGTGTCTCGAAAATTTAGCTTTAATTTATTTAAATAAATTTTATTTTGAATCCGCAGAGAAGTTATATGTAACGTAAGTCATAGATTCCGGAATATAGTGTTTTATACCGGACAAAATTCATATAACGCGCTTAAAATCCGTAAATGTCCCTCACTGAGGCCATGTGTGAAGAAATTGATCGCAATGATTAAAGTAAAAGAAGTAGGTATGTAGCTATCGTTACGTTGGATATTCCATTTCTCGGTACTCCTGTGATGAACCGTGAACCAAAAGGAATAAGGAAATAAAAAAAACACCTTTTGTATATTGTTAATCTTCGTGTAATTTGATTGACTTCCCTATAAATTCCCTAAAATATGATAGTGACTACGAATATGAAAAACATTTGTATCGTATACAAAAGGAAGAACACTTGAAAAATAGTATATGACAGATATTTTTTTTATTATAAAAATGTATATTTATTAGAAAAAAAATAAACTAAAAGTATACAAGGTATATAAAAAATATTACTTATATATATTTTCTCTTTTTACTATTATAATAAAAAAACAATTCAATATGATGTTTTCGTATATTAAATCTAAGATTTGGCAATTACTGTAATAACCAGTAATCATATAATTGAAATACTAATTTTGTAACAATTTTTAACTTCGCAATTCGTCTTCTGCGTATGCCAATTGATACTAATTGTATCTGTAATATACTGTATTTAACCGCTATTGTCATGTTTTATAATTCTGTAAAAGAATGACAACAAAATTTGGTGTTGTCGGACATTTATTTTCCAAAATGTATTTTTTTATAGTATATAATAAGTAAAGCTTAGATCGGTGTGAAAATAAAATAATTTTAAAAATGGTTTCTTTATTTACTATCATACAAATTTAAAATAGTTTTCAGTTATTTCTTTACATTTACTTGACCACGCTGATGTCACATTCGAGGTATTCTCCGCGTTGTATACACCATATAGTGGTAGGCGAGTCACTGTCTATCAACCATCCAGTTTACCTGTGGTTACTCTGAGATGGATCTTAGCTGAGCGTCACAGTATGTCATTTTTATAAGCTCAACATATTGGACCTGTGACCACACATAACCTTTCAAGATACCGTTTTTTTTTGAATCCGAGATGCCTGAGAAAATATATTTGTAACGGAACACTTTATTGCAAGTTTACAATTTATATTGGGCCAGGAGTAAACATTTCAATTTTAATTAAGACAACATTTTTATATAAGGCACTGTCATGTACTAAAATATCCTAATTTTTGAAAACGTGTAGTTCTACTACAACTTCCTTTTTTATCAGGCCTATCCTATATATTATTATGCACACGTAACAATTCAAGTTTATTTTAACTAAGGAGCTGTAAAATGATTGTCTTATATACATTTTTTACAATTTTTTCTGCGATATATTTATACTACAAATTCATAAATAACAATATTTGGAAAAAAAGGAATGTTGCACATCCAAGACCTTTACCATTTTTCGGTAATTATAAAAACTATATATTGCTAAGGAAGTATGGACCGCAAATTACCCAAGAAATTTGCCAAAAGTTTCCTGATGAACCTTATATTGGAGTATACTATGGAACTGATCCTGCTTTAATTATACAAGATCCTAACATTATTAAGCTGGTGATGCAAAAAGATTTTTATTATTTTAACCAACGAGAAATATCAAAACATACACATAAGGAATTAATCACACAGAATATGTTCTTCTCAGGAGGAGACAGTTGGAAAGTAATACGTCAAAATATGACAACATTATTTACCTCCGCCAAAATGAAAAACATGTTTCACTTAATTGAAAATTGTGCAAAAAGCTTGGAAAATGTGTTAGCCTGTGAAGTCAAGACGCAAAATAATATTGAAGTAAAGTCGCTGTTAGCAAGATATACTATGGACTGTATTGGATCATGTGCCTTTGGTATAAACACAGGTACCTTAGAGAGGAACTCCGAAAGTAATCCTTTTTTTGTTGTTGGTTACAAAATCTTTGACTCCACAATTTTTGGTGGCTTTAGGACAGTAGCCCGTGCGATGTGGCCGTCATATTTTTATAGCTTGGGCTTTCAGTTATTCCCAAATGAAATTATCACATTTTTTAAAACTGTTATCACTGAAGTGTTCAAAACTCGACAATCAGAAATATCGACGCGTAATGATTTTGTAGACTTGTTTCTAGGATGGAAAAAGACCAAGAAGCGCTTGGTCGGTGACAGTATCACAAACATGAAAACAAATATAAAATCAACAGTAGAATTAGAAATAGATGATACCTTGCTCATTAGTCAATGTGTATTGTTGTATGCAGCTGGTTATGAAACAACGTCTACTACAATTAGTCTTTTATTGTTTGAATTAGCTAAAGATGAAAAGGTACAAGCTCGGGTGATCGAAGAAGTAGACAATTATTTCCAAAGGCACAGCGGAAAAATAGAATTCGAATGTATTAATGAAATGCCATTTCTTCAAGCTTGTATTGAAGAGACACTAAGATTGTATCCCGTTTTGGGAACACTTACTCGCGAAGTAGAAGAAGAATATACTTTGCCCACAGGTCTTCGTTTGGACAAGGGCTTACGTGTCCACATTCCAGTGTACCATCTTCACCATGATCCACAGCATTTTCCGGAACCTGAAAAGTTTCGTCCTAAACGTTTTTATGCTGATGAAAAGAAAAATATTAAGCCGTTCACATACATACCCTTTGGAGAAGGACCCAGGTTATGCATAGGTATTAATTTATTAGTATTATACATAGTTATGAAGCTATAAGAATTAATATTATTATAGAAAGAAACCGTTTTGAAATACAAAATTAATAATTAATGTATGCTTACAGGACTACGCTTCGCAAAGATGCCAATGATAGCAGGAGTTCTAACCATATTTAGGAGTTACAAAGTGAAATTAGACGATAACATGCCTACGAAGGTGACATTCGAACCAAAATCATTAGTTACTCAACCTTTAGGTGGTATACATTTAAATTTTATTTCTCGATAAATATTTTTATTATAATTCGTATAATTTAATCTTTATTATAATGTACTAAAATAGTAGTAGGTAAATTGTAAACTAAAGTTAATCTAGATGTTTTCAATATTTTTATCTTAATAAATGGTCGATCGATTCTGATAAAACATTTTTGATATGCTACACTGCCCTTTAACCAATCAGAGCTTTTAAGATAAATTATTAACCTTGTTTCTCTGCGTTACGAAGGCCTCTGACCGACAAAATTTTGTACATTTTTTTAAATATTGTTTGAATTTTTTGCCACAATATGGCTTTAGGAGAGAAGGATATTTAAGGGAAAGGTAAGGCTTAAATATCCTAATATTAACATTTTTCTTTTGTACGTGTGATGGTTGTAAATATAAGATCAATTAATTGTATATGGCAGAAATGTCTATATTCAAATTATTTTAATTTTTTCGGTCTAATTTACTATATTTCGTCTCTTAATACTGCTGATGAAACGCTGCCTTTACTTGAGTCATTGAACGCGATGAAAATTTTATTGATTGAATTAAAAAAATGAAGATCTAGCACATCTGATGATACTTGAGGTCGTCATGGCTCAGAGATACAGCGTTTGACTGTAACTGCGGTGGTTGTGATTATATTAATACATAATAACATGCTCTGTCGAATTTGCAAAGGACTGTGAAGAACAAAGTGTCTTGACACTGAGTTCTCTTTGTCAACCTACTATAAATTTCAAGGAAGAAGAGTGGCAAAGTAGGAAGTAGCATTGCCATAAAGTCCAAGCAAGTGCAGTTTAAGATTCTTCTATACATTATGAATTTAGAATCTACAGATCACTTAAAAGTTTGGCTGAATTAAACTGACAATTCGGCTTAAAGTAGAACTGCTTATTCCGAACGTGAAACCAAAACTATGTGGTAAGCTATACGTCCGTATGAACAATGGCTTTCACAGAATAGTGTCGGGTGAACTAACGCTAGTTCTAGAATATAGAATATAGATTCTTGTAGTTATTTTAGTAATTTTTGTCTTACTCACATATTTACTAAAGCTGTAACTATTATTTTTTTAACTTCACTTTTTATCCCCCATAAACCAAAGATTGCCGTAAAAACTTAGTGACAAGAAGCTCTGTTCTTCATTTTCTGTCCGAATTCAAAATGTTCCGTGTTGAGTAGTGGAAGTAATTAAGTGTGAATTTATAAATAATTGATTTAAAAAAAATCCCGCTGAGTTTATTGCGCCATTTCTTCTCATGTCTGAGGCGAATTATTATTAAAAATTATAATAAATTATTGAGGCCGGTCGTGGCGCAGCGGCACGAGGTGTGACTGCAAAACCGACTGGTTGTGGGTTCGATCCCCACTCGAGATGAAATATTTACTTAAATTTATATTTCCATTTCTTCGCTCTGGTGCCGAGGTAAAGCGCGGCGTTGAGTTCTGCCACTCAACACGCAATGCCTCCAGAATTCGGCGAAAAGTAAGGAACGGAATGTCTTAACACTAGGTTCCCGCTGCCTACCCTGCTGCGGGATACAGCGTAAAACTGATGTTTATGTATCTAATAATCTTAGAAGAACCACGCAATTACTTACGAATAGTTTAAATGAACATTATTGGCATAGTGATAAGCATCATGGTTTAATTTTATTTATTTTGAACATACGCTGACTAATATTAGTGTTTAGACACTTCGTTCCTAACTTTCCGCCGAATTCTGGAGGCATTTCACGTGTTGAGTGGCGGAACTACCTACTACTACCTAACGTTGATTATTATAAGTATAGTTATTATTATTATTAAAAGTCAGTTAATTTATCATTATATTTCTTTTTATATCTTTAAAGTGCTATTTCACACTTAGGAAAGAAAAATATTTATTAAGAAAATATACAAATTTGAAGGTAGCGGGATTTGAACCCGCGTCTTAATAAATAATGTATAGTTATAATTCTTAATAAATAATTTATAGTTATTATTAACCTAATTTTGTATCATAATATTATCAAAACAACCCGAATTAAGCATATGAACGTTGAAGCAATAGAGAAAATTATTCGGTAAATTTATGCCAGCCCTGCGCTTTGTAGCTGCGATAAGAGTACGCTAAATGCTGTAATATATGACTTTCTACCTAATTACGGTAAACAGGAGTGTGTTATAGTTACCCAAAATGTTTCTCCGTTCATTTTCAAAATCTAGTCGAAATGGAAAAATATAAGGAATGCGTAGAAATTTAGTAACTTAGATAGTTAGATTTTTATGTTATGGCATTGGACTCTTTTTTTGCATTCGTTGAAGTGAAAATATTGCCGTGGAAAGTGGAGAGTATAAAATATGAAAATAAATTTATAAAGATTAAATTGTTTTATTCTCAGCCACGTCCCTTATAGCTTTTCCCCTTAGGTACAGTGATCCTAGTGCCTAAAGATATTAGTTTTTAAATGGCGGAAGTCATTTCCCTCGCCGTACTGTTTTCTAAGAGGCTTCTGAGTGAGCATCGAATTTACCATCATGGTGTTTGTAGACAAATGTCGCATACAATAGCGCAACGATAGATTTTATTAAAAATCAAAATAAATTAATAACAATATAATATCTGTATTTGGAAAAAAAACATGTATTTTCTTATCAATTTAAAAAAATATACAAAAAAAAATTATTGACGAGGGATAAATTTTAGGAGAACTCCATCAACGGATTGCGTGACAAAAGTGCGAGGATCCAAGGTCAAAGTTCTTGGCATGCTGTCTGCTAGTTCAACTCTATATTTCTTGAATATCGTCAAAATTGCAGCAGTCATGGGCATTTTTGAGAAACGGAGACCTGAAATATGATAATTAAATTTGGTAAATGGCAAGTAATAAGTATTCTTTAAAAATATATTTTTCACCTATATTGATCACATTTGATCAACCACCTTAATAGTTTTAGAAAAATGAACCCATAACAAATAAACATGAATTTATAAAATAAGCCACATGTACCGTCCTATCTAGGCCGTCGTGGGACAGGAGCACAGGCGTGTGACTGTAAGCGCGATAGGTTGCGAGTTCAATTCCCGCTCGAGAAAATGAAATATTTAATACGTTAATTTTTTCGCTATAGTAAACAGGCAAAATCACAGCGTTCAATTCGGCTACTCCACAAGTAATACATCAAGAATTTTACGGAAAGTGGAAAAGAGTGAAAGTGTTAACACTAGGTGATCCTGCTATGAACGAAATATAGCGTGAAACTAAAAAAAAATACCTATACATATCCTGTGTCCTTCCCCAAAGGGAATATATGTATATTGCTGGATTTTCTTCTTTTCATCACCAAGAAAACGTTCTGGTCGGAAATTTTCAGGTTTCGAAAAATATTCTTCGTTACGATGTAGATAAAATATTGGAAAATGAATCCGCATGCCTTTCTCTAATTTCAAGCCGGTTGGTAGTACATAATCCTCTCGAACTTCTCGAGTAATATTTGCTACAACTGGATACAATCGTAACGTCTCTTCTAGACACGCTTGAATATATGGTGTATCATTAATGCATTCAAAATATAACTTGCCCTCAGTCTTTTTGTAATAAGCATCAACTTCGTCAATTACTTGGTTCTGTACATCTTTGTGTTTTGCTATTTCAAATAGTAAATGGCTGGTCGTGGAAGATGTTGTTTCGAAACCAGCTGCAAACATCAAGGCACATTGGGCTATCACCAAAGTGTCATCAACTTTTATTTCTATGATTTCCTTTTGATCAGTTTTCTTATTGTCACTTTTCAAATTAACAACGCCGTCACCACTTAGATACTCTTTTTCCTTCCACTTAAGTATAAGATCTACAAAATTGTTTTTTGAAGGGTCATTGTGATCGCGATTTTTCAAGACATTTGAGAGGAAATCCTTCACAAAAACATTTATATAATTGTCAAAAAGTGTGAATCCTAAACCATAAAAGGTGGTTGGCCACATAGAACGAGCCACAAGTTTAAAACCACCATAATAACTCCTATCGAATAACTTCTGCGCCAAAACTGTAAACGGACCATTTTTTGAATTTTCTCCTAAACTTCCAGTGTTTACACCAAAAACACATGAGCCAATGCAGTCTATCGTATATTTTGATAATATAGACCTAATTTCAATTACTTCCCTTGTTTTCACGTCTTCACTTAAAACTTTATCTAAATTTGAAGCACAATTTGCTATGAAATAGAACATACTTTTTATTTTGGCTGAGGAGAACAATGGTGTTAGATTTTGACGTAACACTCTCCATTGGTCGCCTCCAGTGAAAAACAAATTTTGCGTCATTAATTCTTTATGTACATGATCTCCTACCTCCCTGTGGTTGAAGTAGTAGAAATCCTTATGCATCACCAGTTTGATGAGGTTAGGATCTTTAATGATCAATGCAGGACTTGTTCCATAATACACTCCGACATAGGGTTCATTAGGAAATTGTTGGCAAATTTCCTGGGCGATTTTCGGGTCACACTTCCTGAATAATATATATTCACGATAATTACCGAAGAATGGCACAGGTTTTGGATGAGGAACATTTCTATTACTCCAATAGTTGTAATTTTTAGTAGACAGGTAGTATAGTAAAATACAAAGAAATGAGATTACAAAGAGGACAATCATTGTCAAGATCTAGAAATAAAGTGTTATTGAATAGAAAATGGATATTATTATCGAATAACTATTATTATCTACATATATTATATTACCTACATAAATACTCGTGTGTTTCAAGAATTGTGGTAACCACGATCTGTGCATATTTGTGGAAATTTATAGTTAAAAATTAGTTTCTAACTATAATTTCTTTTTCACTATGTATAGGTTTTTAAATCTAGTTTTTTTGTTTTAATGAAAAAGGCGTCGGCCAGGTGTGAATTGGACTCGCTCACCATGGTTTCAGTACTAACTTTATTATTGTAGTAGTAGAATTTATAAGAGTTAATAAATTGTAGTTAGCCTTAAGTGGGCGTTTTCATAAATTTAATGTAAAATATATTTAATTCATTAATTGCGTTCCCTTTGCCTCCCCGCTACGTTGGAAATGCGTGAAAGAAATTGGCATATGGTGATTGTGTTAAATATATGTGTACATATAATAAAATCTTTGGAACGACTTGCCACTTCCTATTAGACGTTCCAAATCTTTACGTATATTTAAAAAATCAGTGAAAGAATATTATTTTAAGACCTGTTCTTTATGAAGACATTTACTATTTCCATTTACTTATTAAATTCGTAATTATATGACATCAATATTTATTATATACAATTATGTATTGTAAAGAAATCAAACACCTCGAGGCTTTTACAGAACTTATATTTCTTCCAGAGTTAAATACAGTTAAGCTTGTACAATGTCTATCTTAAATTCTAATACAATATATTATTCTAGAGATTCTCTTTATTCTTCCGCTCCAAGTCTAAAAGTATATCTAATTATTATAAAATATTATTATATAGTTATTATAATTTTCCGACTACATAAAACGTCATTTTTTTATTAATCCCTCGTGACAGTTCTATCTTATTATTTTTAAAAACATCTTTTTATTCAACAAAGAGGTTGATTTACATTTTTATAATAAATTATTGCGAATATTAAAACTAATTAATATAAAATCATTACA
>JAATLQ010035899.1:20222-33201 GCA_013421005.1 Heliconius erato x Heliconius himera | reverse complement strand
TCAATTTTAAGCCTTATCTTCTTGCTAATACGTATCTGTTTCGCTTATCTATTTCTTTTAGTATTTCTTTAAATTTCTTTATTTCCTTCTGTGATTGTGTAAAATTATTTTCTTTGTATATCTTCTTAAGTGTTAATAAATTTGGACAATTATTCCACAAAATTTTGGAAATTTAATTTCACTCCGTAATTAAAAATATAAAATATTATTAAATAGCGTATTTCACAAAAACCGCTATACATTCATAGTAGCTTTTTGATTCTTTTAAGGAACATTAATTAGCTTTAGACAGCTTTAAGCTGAAAGAGATACATATACCTACTATGTAGCTGCCTAGCTTACTTAAGCTAATCAATCATGAGGCCGTCGAGGGTCATAGCCGTGTGACTATCACGCGATGATTGTGGGTTCGATTTCCGCTTGGGAAAATGAATTATTATTTATTAATATCCTCATTTCTTCGCTCTGGTACCAAATCAAAAAGCGCGGCGTTGTAGTTCGCCACTTAAGACGCAATGCCTCGAAAAATTGGCGGAAATTAAAGAATGTAGTGTCTTAACACTAGGTTTCCTCTGTCTACCCTGCTATATATAGCGTGAAGCTGAATAAAAGATGAAGCTGCATACTATATAGGCTGTGACATTACAGCAAAATTTGTCCAATGCAAGTTCATTTGGGATTTGTTGTTTTAGTTCTGAATTTACTCGTTTGTTAATTATGAGAATTACTGATACAAAACGAGGTAACCAAGCGGAGGGAAACACTCACCGTGGCTGTGGACTTTAGATATATTATTCAATTGATATTAACATTCACTAATTGTATACATACTGTATGTATATTTAGATTTTGTGCTTTTAAGTGAATGCCTGCTAGCCTCCACCTGTATCCCGCATTTAACAGGATAGGCAAAGGGAGCCCAGTGTTTCCCTGATTTCTGGAGGTATTGAGGAGGCACGTTGAGTTGTGGAACTCAACGCTTCGCTTCTGTCGCGGCACCAGAGCGCAGAAATGGCAATATAACAATATTTCATTTCGTCGACCAGTCGCGGTTACAGTCACACTTTGTGCCCCTGCGCCACCACTGAATGTAAACATGAGGCCATGTTTAACTAAAATCTATAAATTTCTAATATAACTCCGAATCTTTGTTTGTAAGTGAATATAGTTTAATATTTATTTATTGCACGCTACCGTGAAGTATGGAGAGCAGAGTCCCAAAGTGGACCCGGTTATGGATAACTTAACGAATTTCGGCACCTAACATTCATTGTTTAAAATTCTGATAATGAGAAACGAAATTTATTGACAACTGGATTTAAACATCTCATATTCAATTACAATTTTTTACAAAGAAAAAACCGACTTCCCCCGGATCCCGGGATACAGCGTGAAACTAAAAAAAGAGATGCTAGTAAATTTATAAAAATCATCACAGCAGAGTAGGCAGAGGGAACCTAGTGTTAAGACATTCCGTTCCCCACTTTCTGCTGAATTCTGGAGGCAGTTCGTGTTGAGTGGCAGAACTCAACGCCGCGCTTAACCTCGACACCAGAGCGATAAAATGGAAATATAAATTTAAGTAAATATTTCATCTCCTCAAGTGGGGATCGAACCCACAGCCAGTTGGTTTTACAGTCACACCTCGTGCCGCCGCGCCACAACTGGCCTCTAGTAAGTAAGTTTATGTATGGATAAAAAAAATTACCAATACAACGTATGCTTTTTGGAAGCATCTATATATTTTCAATAATTTGATAGTGGTTGGATAAAATTAAAAAAGCGTAAATTCGATTGTCGACGGATTATATTATCATCGCTCTATAGACAAAGCGAGGCCTTGAGTTCAGCCGTTCTATGCGCAATTTTTCATAAAGTGAGCGGAGTGTTTCAACATTAGGTTTCTTCAGCCTAATCTTCTACAAAGTGTTAAATAAAAAATGCCTTCAACTTTTAACGATATAAAATAAAATTTTGCTATGGTGCTAAATTCATCTCTTAAGGTTAACCTGGGCTGCTATAGTCTCATAAAGTCTTAATTTTTTTTATGTTAATAGAAAATGCTCATCATGTTGACCAATTTTTCATAGCACGTGTGTGTTCTAACAAATAATTATCAGAATAGATTCTCTAGGAATTTCAATATAGATATATACTCCTATGTATTATACTACATAATACGTAGTAGTATTAATTATATAGTTTTACTTATAAGTTATCGATTCCAGTATAACATACAATTCTCAGTATATTAAATTTATATAATATTGGAGAAACATTAATATCCGTTTCAGTTTACAAAATAAACAGAAAATTTAAAAGAGGTACAGAGAATATAGAATATGTTTTAGAAATTATAATCTAGTTCGTGAAATACCACATAAAAATTGGTTTCAACATAAAATTAGAGACATCCAAAAATCTACTGTGTGACGTGATAGTTGTACGCACGTAGCAGGGTAGGAAACAAAGGGAACTTGGGAACCAAGTATTATGAAACTCCAATCCCAATAAGAGAATTTAATTTCCCAGTTTCTATCGAATTCCCACACCGCGCTTTCATCGTTAAAAGAGCTAGAAAATGAAAATATTAAATATTGCCGAAAATGCCAATATTGCCGCCGAGTAGGTATCGAACTCACAACGCTGCACGTTCCAAAGTAACCGACGAGGCCGTCGTGGCGCATGGCCATGAGAGCCTGGTCTTGCGCCACGACGGCCTCGTAAAGTACTTTTATTGCTATATTGTTTTAGGCTCACGCACAGGGGAACATGTAGAAAAAACTTAATATTAAGACATTCCGTTCTCATTTCTCCACCCAGTTTCTATACATTGTTTTTTTTTCACCTTAGGCAGAGGGAACCTAGTGTTAAGACACTAAGTTCCCCACTTTCTGCCGAATTCTGGAGGAACTCAACACCGCGCTTGTCCTCGACACCAGAGCGAAGAAATGGAAATATAAATTTAAGTAAATATTTCATCTCCTCGAGTGGGGATCGAATCCACAACCAGTCGGTTTTACAGTCACACTTTGTGCCCCTGCGCCACGACTGGCCTCCACACATTAGTTTTTATTCAGTTTTATTAGCGTCTAAAGAAATTCCAAGCCCCAAATCCCCATATATTATATAAACAAATCGAAACGCATACGAAATGCGGCGATAAATTATTTACAAACATATTCACGTTATTTATATTTGTGGCACACTAGTGTTTGTACGTGACTTTGTTTGTATTGAATATTCTTAGTAATACCATTTTAGTGAGCGCTACTTTAAAATTCAATGTATAAGGAATATTTGAATGTAAATATTGAACGCTGTGGAGTGAGGCCGTCGTGGCGCAGAAGCACAATCGTGTGGTAGTAAGCACGACGGTTATAGGTTTATATTCCAATCAGGGTGATGGTTTTTTAATATTTTTATTTGCGGTAACAAAACAAGGAAAAAAAAAACTCTAATTAGGACACGGAATGCCTCAAGAATTGTGCGAAAAGTGGGGAGCAAAAGTGTCTTAGTAGGAAATTGAGTGCTTTAACATTAGGTTCCCTCTACCTACCTTTTTTTGTGCGGTATACAGCGTGAAGCGAAAGAAATATCGTATGCACCACGATCTTATTGTAGGAAACCAGAGCAGATTCACACTGTACAACTTATTGCAGGTCATACAGATATAATCTAATTTTAAGACGTTACGTTTTGAGTAACGGAATTTAACATCCCACATTATCTTGTTACCAAAACGAGTAAATGAAAATATTAATATTTATTTCTTCAAGTCAGAATGGAATTCAGAACCATCACGCTTATTACTTATTTACTTACTTACTAATCAGAGAGCACGGAGCACTACGGCGCCTACGGTCTCTATCTCTTTGGCCTTGTCCACTGTCATCAATATCTTCTTTCTTCTCGTAAAAAGCATGAAGACCAGAAGGCATGTATGCTCTCCGGTCTTCATGCTTTTTACGTATCTTTGATTCTACGATTTGAAGGTCAACCGAGGTCTCCACCTCTCTTACCGGTCACTTTTTCATAATATATATTTTTTTCCCATTCCTTCATTACTCATTCGTTCGACGTGCCCAAACCAGCTGAGCACGTTCTTCTTCATTATCACCGTGACATCCTCGCTAGTACCTGCCTGTATATCTCTCCGCATATCCTACGAAGAGATCGCATCTCCACAGTATTAATCTTTCTTTCATTCCTTTCTGTAATACCTACATTTCGCTGCCGTATAACAGCGTCGGTACCAACACTGCATTGTGTACGGCCAAACGCGCAGCTATACTGACATTTCGCCGTCTCATCAATGCAGCTAAGGCTCCATTCACCCTGTTACCGGCAGCAATACACCTTTCCACATCTATCTCATATCTTCTATCTCTACTGAACATACTTCCCAAGTATACCACATCATTCACTTGTTCTAATATCTTACCATTTACACTGATCTTGCATTCCGTCCATACTACATTTCTTTCAAATACCAGAAGCGCTTATTACTATTAAAGAATATAATTCTCGAATAAACCTAAATCTAATATATAACTATATAATTCGCCAGATAATAAATTCTATGACCACACACACACACACACACACACACACACACACACACACACACACACACACACACACACGCACCTCGCTACCGTCAGAGATAAGGGACAAGAAGGTAACGACTAACGACCGGCAACTAAATTAAACGGAAACAGTTAACGAGGCGTTATCTCGTTGGGTCGCACACTTTCTTGTGTTGTATGAAAAGTTTTATTATATGTATATAATATATTTATACGTACTATTTATAGAAGCGACCGTGGCGCAGTGGCACAAGTGTGTGACTGTCAACGTGACGGATTCCGGATCTAATTCTGGATCACAACCGGATTTCTAAATCTATTACATTCTAAATCTATCTATTTTATATTACGTAAAGGTTAAAGAAATTTAAGCCCAAATTTAAAGTACATAGAAACTAGCCATTAAAAACTTAAAATCCTTTACAAATTGCCTCGTTACAATTTATAGTAAATTGATTAACCATCGTGGTGCAGCAGCACAGCGTATGATTATAAATTTCCGGTTTAATCGCCATTCGAAGATTTCTCCGATAATAAGACATAGCGCGGCTCTTAGTTCCGCAGCTTTACACGCAATATTTCGAAGATTAAGCGGTAAGTGGAAAACTACGCTCCGTTTTGCCTATCCTGCTGTATGCGGAATATAGCACAAAGTAAATAATAAAGATTTAAAACATATTTAATTCAAACAATAAAGTATACTACAAAATATTCAATATTCCTAAATAGCAAAATGACTTAAAAACCATTTCAACATATTAAAACAGTCAAAAGTTTTATATATATATTTAGTCTCCACAGACGGTCCCACTAATTCCGTTTAATCCCCGGACTATTCGACGTCCACGTTGAGAGACAGTAAATTACCGATCTTCCACGTCGCTACCTCTTAGTTACGGGCCGGTGGCGCAAAATATTAAAGTTTTATAAGTAATAGTATAAATAAAGGCTAAGCTCGGCGTTGAGTTCCGCCACTCGACACGTAATGTCTCGAGAATTCTTGGTCTTAATGGGAAAGGGAATGTTGATAATTTAATATAAGGATAATAATTGTATTGAAAATTAAATAAAGCTATTCCATTATGTGCTTTATATCTTGTTGTTCAATTGCTTTGCAAAATTGAAAAAAAATCTATAATTATATAAATAAATAAACACTTATTAAACTGTTCACATTCATTCATTAAGAAAAGAAAAGAAAAAAACATCAAGTTCAAATAAATAAATAGTTAGGTCTTTATATATTAAATGAATTCTTCATTCATACATTAAACATAGTATTAAAATACTCCATTTCCTATCATCCGGTCCCCAATTTTCGAAACATTGCATTTTGAATGGCAGAACTCAACATAGTTAGTATATAAAATATACATATGTAAACAAAATAAGAATTTATTTAATATTTTTTACAAAGAAAACACTCATTTCGCAGAGTACATTTCATGAAAAGGTATAAAATATTGTAAAGGGTCGAAGTTATTATATTTTTACAGAGCATTCGTACATTTGGCTTTTACTTTACAGCGCGAGTACCTTCTAACCGAGTAATAACATTAAGAGAAATGACTAATTTGCATTTGTCACTCACTAAGAAAATTATAATTTTCCACTCGGTTACAGTTGGAAAGCATTTTGTTGTATTAAATTAGCTGGTTACTTACTAAATTTTGCGTTTTCATATAATCTAAAATAAAGCGCGACGTTGAGTTACGCAACTTAACTCGCAATTACTAAAATTCAAATAGAAAGTGCAGAAAAGCATGGGCACAAAGTGTGACTCTAATACCGACTAGTTGTGGGTTCGATCCCCACTCGAGGAGATTAAATATTTACTTAAATTTATATTTCCATTTCTTCGCTCTGGTGTCGAGGCTAAGCGCGGCGTTGAGTTCTGCCACTCAACACGCAATGCTCTCAGAATTCGGCAGAAAGTGGGGAACGGAGTGTCTCAACACTAGGTTCCCTCTGCCTACCCTGCTGTGTGCAGGATACAGCGTGAAACTGGAAAAAAAAGTGCAGAAAAGAATGTCTTAACTCTGCGTCATGTGCTATAATATATGGGGAGAAGTTTTAAGCTAAAATAAATTAAGTATTTAAATCGCCTTTACAATTATTACGATGATTGCAGTTCAAATATCACTCGAAATATTATTTCTTTTTTAGTTTCACATTGTATTCCGCACGTTTGCTACGTGGCAGGCAAAGGGAACATGGGAACCTATTGTTAACACACGTTCTCCATGCAGATTCCGCCGAATCCTTGATACATTGTGCGCTAATTGGCGAAACTCAACGCCGCTAGACTCTATATTAATATTTTTTTTTTAATTTTACGAATATAAGTGAATAACCATACTACAAAATTATACATACCTATATTCTACATAGAAATTAAACCATCCGTATTAGCATTACCGTACATAACGGGAACTCCAACAAAACTTGATAAAGCTGATTCAAGCTCACGTTTCAAACTGCTTGCTGATGGGATAAAGACGTTTTAATTTGTCTTTAATCACCTCTCACCTTCCCTCTGCCTCCCTTTGTGTGTATAAAGTTGTACCGGGAAGTTTGTTCGAACAGTATTTATTTAATTTTGTATACTTAATTAAGATGTGATAACAATTAAATAATTAATTGATGGAAGTTTAAGATATAACAGCCTTCATATAATTGGGCTGGATATTTTTTAAGTTTGACGTTTTATTGCGTGTTGAGTTGCAGAACTCACCATCGCGCTCTGCCTCGACACCAGAGCGCAGAAATTAAAATATTAAATATTTCATTTCCTCAAGTGGGAATCGAACTCACAACCTGTCGTGTTAACAGTCACACCATTATGCCTTGCGCCACGACTGGTCTCAGGTAAGATATTCAAAAATAATATAATATGTTTACGTGAAATTTTAAGATATCAGTTAAATAATTAGGAATAATAAAATGTTATCATACAAAACTTAAGCTGTGTATGAAGTTACTCAAATTGACGAGACATTGCGTGTTGAATAGCGCAACTCAACGCCGTGCTTTGTGTAAAAACAGAGAAATGAAAATAGTATTAGCCTCCAAGTACAGTAGACGCTGTCCTGCTGCGTCATTATGATCAAATTACGAATAACTTAAAAAAAAACTTAGCTCCATATATTAATTAATAAATTTATACAATATAGTACAGCGGTTAGATCTTCAAAAATCTTCTCTTCCTCACAATCATCATATGAAACCATCATTAATATTAATAAACGTCTAAACTCCTTGCAATATCGATATCAGATACGAGACGAAGGAGGTCGCCAAGTTAAGGTCAAAGCTTGAGGCGTTACACAAAACGTTAATTAAGTTATTGAAACTCGGATAATGGAATATCGATTATGTGCTTAAGGCTACTTTAATCGATTTGATTAAAATTTACATGAAACATCGCCAGATTGTCAAAATTAGTTTACAACTAATTAGCTCTTGGCCTAGAATTTGTATAATATATAATTTCTGAGATCTAATTTTGGTTTTTAATATTTTAAATTTTAAAGATGCGATTTGTAAGCCCCAAGCGCTCTGATACTAGCCCATACGATCTCATCAATATTCGTCGAAATTCTAATACGCTTGCTACAATTTATTTATGTTGTTAGAGTCTCTCTGCCAAGCCAAAAATAGTGCTTATTATGATTGCTTAGAAAATTATATTCATTAAATATTTATAGAAAAATTAAATCAGTTTCACACTCTATCCCGCATACATCAGGGTAGTAGGTAGGACACTAGTTTTAAGACACTCCGTTCCCCACTTCCCTTGGTGCTAGAGCGAAGAAATGAAAATATTAAAAAATAAAAATTCATTCCCCGTCGTCGCATTACAGTCACACATTATCTTTATTTATTTTTTTCAAATAATTTTAACTAGTGGTCTGAACGCGACTTCGCCTGAAGCGATCTAATTGTAATATTATAGACCAATTACACAAAATCTTTACATAAATTGATACTACAGTAAAATAACAATAAAAGGATAACGTACTTTTGCTAATTTTACAATTTCAAAAAGCAAAATATAAATTCTATTTTGAATAATTGTTTAACGTAATTGGTGACGCGATGTCACTGTACGAGTTGGTGCTAAAGCTCTGGAACGTACGTTCGCGATACTCACAGACATTCACGTCACCAATGGCGGGTTAAGCCATCACGCTGTATCCTGCACATATTAGGGTAAGTAGAAGGATAAGACACTCCATTCCAAATAAGACACTCTAGCTCTAGCAGGGCGAGGAAATTAAGATATTAAATATTTTAATCCCCCGAATAGGAATCGAACCCACAACCTATCGCATTTAGGTACAATCGCACGCTTGTGTTCCTGCGCCACGACTGACCTTAAATTTATTATAGTTATAGTTCTAAGCTCAAAAAAAAACAAAACATATCCGGTAAGCTATTTAAATTTAAAAAAAATATATCATACATATTTATTCACATTTTCAAAAGCTCTACATTTTATTCAGTTTATTAAAATAAATCATTGAATAGTATTTCTGAATAATCCATTTTTATAATAACCACTTTCTATAGAACAGATTACTCTGAATGCACCTCTAAAAAAATATATTCATACAAACGAACGTCAACGTCCTTTGAAATGACAAAATCAAATTTAATAAAAAACTATGTTACCTCTAAAGTGAAAAAATGAAATATACAAAAATTTTGTTCCTTATTTTCAACCACATTTTTAAAACGGTGCGGGTTGAGTGGCGGAACTCAACGCCGCGTTCGGTTGAGTTACTAACTAAACTGAACGCGGCGTAGTGAGGAAATTTAAACAATTCATTCTCCCGATTAGTACTACCCACTACCGTTGCGTATACAGATATACTCCGATGCGCCAAGACAGCCACACACTGACTACATACCATAGAATTTATCATACCGTAACAAGTACTCGAGTGATATTTAAATAACTTTGACTTGAATTGAGTTATTAGTGACTTTAAAAGTTTGAACACCATCATCATCATTATCATTATCATCATCATCATCATCATCAACATCATCAACATTATCATCATCATCATCATCATCGTCAGCCTGCTGACGCCAGTGCTGAATGTAAGCTGCCCCCAAGGATTTCGATGAGAATCGTTCGAGTGTCTCTAATTCGAATATTCGAGTCCAAAATCCAAATAATTTTTAACAAAAAACAAATACTTCGAACAGTAAAATATGAAAATTTCTGATTTATATGATTTTCTCATTTTTCCATTCAATTAAAATGGAACTACATGGAAAGCACCAGCTTTCAAATAAAAAAAAGAATAATCAAAATCGATCCATCCAGGCACAATGAAAAAAAAACTAAGTCAACATTAAAGAAACGAATCACAATCAATAGAAATAAGCAAAGCTTAGCGTATTTTTTTAGTCATTTCGATTTTCACCTGCAATTGGTTTCTTTTTGATTCAAAAATAAAGTGTAAAACTGCTGCACAGCGAAGTAAAATATGTCCCGAGAGAGAAATGAGACGCGCCATTAACTAAACAAACTTTTATGAAAACGAACGGAAAGCAATCAGTTATTATTATTTTTTTTAAATTATTCTAAAAAATGACTTTGTTTATTTTTTTTAGTTAAATATCTAAAATCTATGTTTATACTTATTATTATTAAGCTGAAATCTGAATACTTATTATTAAGGTTGAATGCGATAATCTCAGTAACTACTGCTAACAAAAAATTATATAGTGGTGTTTATTTATCGAAGAAGCCTAGACCTATAATAGGCTATATTCTTTATCACGTTACTCTTTCTTCTCTTTTCTGTCTTCTCTTTTTTCGACTTTACTCACTGTACCTGTGCCGCCGTCTGACTTATCTTGAATATTACTTAATTAGAAAACGTGTAAAAATTTGAATGTAGCGGGATTTGAATCCGCGCTTCTTTGGAAACCGCCCAAGCGCTCTGACGCACTAAGCCATACGTTCTCATCGAACTACGTTGAAATTGTTATACGCTTGTTAAAGCGTATTTATGTTTTTAGCATCTCTGTAGGGAGATTTTTACAAATTTTTCGCTACCCAAAGATAATTACTAAGAATTATCGTTTGTCAAGAAAGAATACATTTTTTTATAATCTTTTAACATTTTAAAGTATTATTCCACACTTAGAAAAGAAAAATACTTAATTAGGAAACGTATAAAAATTTTAAAATAGCGCGATTTGAACCCGCGCCTCTTTAGAAACTATAATAACATATTTTTCTTTCCTAAGTGTTGAATAACACTTTAAAATATTAACAAGTATTTAGAATGTGACATGCAAAACTCTTAGTTATTTTTATTTAGCGAATTAGACGAAGTCGATGGTAAGAGCTAGTTTTTTACAAACAATATCAACGGTTTCACTACAACATATTTGATATTACTTCTAAATCATTTTAATCCGAGTGTCCCTCAAGGACCTCACTTTATAGCTTATTTATCATAGAAAGTGAGTCTGACCCCGCGCTGGCGAAGAAAATCCTGTCTCTCGAGAGAAATGGAAACGCGTCATTAACTCAAGGTCCTCTGAGACGTGTTGCTTGGAGTCCGCCTAAATATTAGTATTGTATTACTTAAATTAGTGGAATAAGCGCTTTTAGGTTTTATTATAGCGATAATAGTTTAGTATTTTATACTAGCGGGGTTGCCGTTCTGGCTACAGAAGAAAAACAGAAAGAACGGAGTGCTAAACTCTCTGCGAGCCTTGTAACTTATTGTTAGTTACAATCTCTAATTTATCTATTCAGCTTCACGCTGTATCCCGCACACAGCAGGGTAGGCAGAGGGAACCTAGTGTTAAGTTACTCCGTTCCCCACTTTCTGCCGAATTCTTATATAGCTATATATAGTATATAGCAGCTTGTTAAGGTTAAAGCACTTCATTTCCTACTTTCAGCCAGTTTTCAAGACATTACTGTTGAGTCACAGAGCTCAAAACGGCGTTTTGATTCGTTACCAGATCGAAGAAATAAAAATACAAAACAATTGATTCCCACAGAATCGAACCCACACCGAATTATATAATTTATCAAAGAAATTTATTATTATATTCTCTATCCTCAAAAAACAGTTCAAGACAGCCTAAATGGCTTACATCTATTAGAGTGCTCGCTGGTGCCGCTACATACGATGATAAGATAAATGAAACTTCCCCAATATGTTAACAAACGCTGAGGTAGTTTTTGTTCTAACTTGCTGACAATTTGGCAACGCTCAACTTTACATATCGATTTAGCTTAGTTTCTCGGATGCCTGTGTGGAGGTTTTTTATTGATTACTATAAATAAAGAAAAGCTTTATTTTATTAAACCATTAAGTGATTTATAGAATAATAAGAGATATATATATATGTATATTTATAACATACATCAACATAATAATAGGCACAAAGTGTCACTATAAAATCGACTGGTTGTGGGTTCGATCTCCACTCAAGGATATTCTTGTAAAGTAAAAATACATATAAAGATATATATTCACCATCAAAGACTATCATGGCACAGTGGAACGGAATAGTATCTAACTGTAGACCATAGTTATGGGATTGACCTCCACTCATGGAGAATAAAAAAATTTTATTTTCCTGATCTGATAAAGCAAAAGTGCGGCGCTCGGTTCCGCAAGTTTTGTTCTACACCTAATATCTCAAATTCGAACCGAGAGGCTCTACTTACTACCCTATATGATGTTTAAAAGGTGAAACTTTTGAAAGTATTTATATATATAAATATTTCTTGCAATTTGTATAACTTTTTTTTAATGAACTTAAATTTTTTGTTTTTTATTTTGTTTTTAAAATTTTAGTAGTTAAAATTTTCATTTTATTTCTAATTTAAGTATTCACTTGTTTTAATTTTTTTTTATAACTGAAATTGTGTTTATATTATAAGACTAGCAACCCGCTCGCGGCTTCGCCCGCTTAAGCCACAAAATTATTTAATTAACACACTGAATTATGTTCGTGTTTTGATATACCTATAATGTATGTTTGCAACGCAATGAAGATTTTTAATGAGAAATTTATTAAAACTTTACATTGCATTTTCGTACCTCCCATGA
The DNA here is from genome assembly GCA_013421005.1 of Heliconius erato x Heliconius himera. Taxonomy (NCBI): domain Eukaryota; kingdom Metazoa; phylum Arthropoda; class Insecta; order Lepidoptera; family Nymphalidae; genus Heliconius; species Heliconius erato x Heliconius himera. Next base: position 20,513 of record JAATLQ010035899.1, on the reverse strand, counting down.
GAATCTTCAATTGAATTTTTGAAATAAAAACACAACTTATCGATACTTACAATAAAATCCTAACTCATCGGTGTCTGTACATGGAAGATATTACAATTAACATTGTAATAGAACTTGGTCAGTTTGTCTGTTTGTCTGTGAATTTGTTTGTCTGTGAATCTCAGAAACGGCTTAACCGATTTAAATCCTTTTTTGTTTGCATTTTGGCAATCTGCCCTTAAATATTTAATATTAGTTTTATTTTAATCAGCTTCACGCTGTATCCCTCACACAGCAGGTTAGGCAGAGGAA
>JAATLQ010035899.1:0-20122 GCA_013421005.1 Heliconius erato x Heliconius himera | reverse complement strand
AGTTTCAAGAATGGAGATACACCAAAAGAATAACTAATTAAGTTGTCATTTTGTATCAAATTAAGTACCGAATAAAATTTGAACCTAATGGTTCTTTTCTGTGACACAAATACAATAAGTATTCAATTTTTGAAAAATAATTTTGGAATTTTTCTTTATACGTGCCGTAAATTTTAACTTCTTAACAAATTTCGTAATTGTATATCAACGGGAAGTACCTTATAGTTATGATAGAAAATGCGACAAAAAACGAAGCACGAACCCTCATATTTCATCGTCATTTGATTGCGATGATTTAGAAGATAGATTTTTTGTGCTCTAAGGGAATATAGACTTGAACATTGAGGTATCTAACCTTTAACCGATCTTGTACAAAATAGTCTTGATAGACGGACAGACGGACAAACAACAAAGTTATCTTATAAGGATTTTGAGGTATGTACCCTAAAATACCCTTGGCTCATACATACATGCAACATACAGGTGCAATAGTGCAATGTCGGTACGTGTCGCTTGTAAGTAATGAAATAATACTGCAGGATATTTTTATAAACAGTGTCAGAGCATTTTTTCTTGAGGCACAGTTTTTTAGAAGTTGCTCCCAAAAGTTATTTTTTTTATACGTTTCTTAAAAAAATATTAATAACATAAACGAACGAACGGACTGAAGAACCTATTCAAAATATTTCTTTGAATATTAAGTCATTCTTTATGACTGTGTTAAATAATTACGAATTAATCTAGACTGTTACTAAGGTAATCTTCACCAACAATTCAATTTAGTTTACTTTGTAGTTAGTACTATGAACAATTGTACTTTAAAAATACGTAAATTTATCAACAGTCAAATAAATAAGACGTTTCTAAAGTCATTCTTTTGGACTTACAATTGAACTGTAACCATTCGAACATTGTTAGAAAAATACTACTACGTTTATGTTAAATTTATTATAAGTATAGATTACACTTACATGACGTAATTAACGTTAAGCAGATAATAACTCAACAATATAATAATTTATTTCTTAATAATTTCTTTTTTTTTTCAAATATAAATATCTTTAAAACTTTAAGTACATTACTTTTTGATAGAGTGTAGCGGTAACCTTTCCAAACTATATTTTCTTTTATGCACAGCGCCATCTATTAAGATCCCATCACAATTAGTGATAGCGTTACGCGTATGGAAGAGAGTATCAAGATTCGTTAGTACCTATTTTGTCAATAGATAGCGTTACTGGTACCGATTTTTACTATCTCAAATATTAACTTCTTGAAAACTTAAATACTTATATCGTTTGATAGAGTGAAGCGATTACAATGAAATAAACACTAAAACATACCTTGATTTATTTGTAATGTTTATGTATAAAAGTTGCTTAAATTTATTGTGTACTTTTTACGTGATACGTGTTCACATAAACAGACAAACAGACAAACAGACAAACAGACAAACAGACAAAAATTCCAAAAATTCCAAAAATTCCAAAAATGTTAGAAATGGATTCTGTTAATTATCCTTTAACACCCTGGCTATTTTTTTTTTAATATTTTCAATGTACAGAAACGACTTTTCTTCAAATTGATTATAAGTATAGCTTAAGTTTATAAGCCTGTTTTTTAGTTTTTTAATTAAAAAGTCATTTTTTATTTGTTTTATTAGTTTAGATGTGAGCAACAACTTGAATACACAAAGTTAGCCTATAATTGAGACATATTTTGTATCAAAATATTGAAAAATGTAAATTATTGTAGTCTTAGTATGTAACGTTGGCTTCCTAATAAATAAAAATAAATAAATAAAATAAAAAAAAAAACCTCTAACTCGTATATACTCGTAAGTTAACAGAAACTTATCAAATAGTTGTGTAACTCGTACTGAGGTCTGGTTAAAACTTTTCTCATTGTTACCTGCCGGTTTGTATTGTCTTTTTAACATAATCAATAGATGTTGCACTATAAAGGGATATTTTTTTGTTTTGTTGAATAGAAAAGATAAAATTATGTTATGAAGAAAGTGAATACTTGGTAAGATCTTAGACTAATACCACAGGAGGTGTTTATACCTTCGGTTATACCTTCCACATCCTGAACCCACTATCCACCGACAGGCAATTAGAATAAAAAACACAACTATATTTTTGTAAAACTGTAATAGGTATTAAGTTAACAAATAATAAGTTAAATGTTTACAAAAAGGTAGTTTAAAATACTCAAAGTATTTTCTCTCTTATTAATAAAACATCTAGATAATTATCTCTAGTTATAAGCCTAGTTTAAGTAGCAGATAAATATAATAACTGCTGATTAGCTGATAATTATGAAAAAAATAATTTTTAACAAAAAAAACCGACTTCTAAAACGAACTAAAAAGTAAAAAATAATTTTATATAAAGCAAAACAAACAGGCTTAATTGGAATTGGATGTTGTAGTATGGTTGTTGTAGCATTAGCTTGATGAGAATCGTCGGAATTGGATGGCTACTATTGAGCTATTCATCCATTTGTCGCGCACATACCTTATGCAAATTTAAGACTTATGTGATTTTCACATAGATATTATTGTCAGAAATGGACCCCTAGCTTTCAAATAAAAAAAACATCAAAATCACTTCACGCAGTCAAAAATTCTGAGGTAACAAACATAAAAAAAAAAACAGTCGAATTGACCTCCTTTTCTTATAGACGTCGGTTAAAAAAATATTCACTAAAGATCACGATTCACGATGACCTGCCAATTAGACCTTATAATCATAAAGCGTTTTAAAATTTAATTTCATTTTGCCAAAGAATGTTTCAATATTTAGATTTTGAGAGTCATGGCCGTTCTTAATTGGTGCGTCAGTTTTACACAAAAACGGGTGGTGGTTGTAATAAATGGATGATCTTGCGTAAAATTTGGAGGATAGATCAATATACCACGAAGCGAGAATATTTGAATTTGAGACGAGTCTAATAACAGCTAGTGCATGCAGTAAAAAATAGTTATAATAAAAAAATCCGGTCAAGTGCGAGTTAGATTCGCCAATCGAGGGTTCCGTATCAATTTTAGGATCGTCTTACGGTTATTGTCTACAGGAAGTACAACATTATAAAAGTAGACAAACTTAAATTTGTGCATGTATTTTGTATGATATGAACTACAATTATAAGTTTGTAATATTTTTTATCTGTAACCTAATATATATTATATTGAATTGTAACTGATCGCTGTCTATACATAAAAGATATATGAAAAAATTATATCTATAAATGTTTGCTTATAGTCTGTCCGTTTATGCACGTTAAACTCAGAAATGGCTTAACCGATTTACTGAAATATTATTTTCCCATGTAAATATATATTGTTTTTCAAAAAATAATATTCATTGATAGAACATGAAAGTAATTGAGATTCGTAAAAGAATAATTGTGTGTGTTATGTGTGTTCAAGCGGGCAGCACCACGAGCGGGTCTAATATTAATAAAAAATTGTAAGCAACTACAGAAAATGCCCCGTAGATTTTTATTATCCAACACTACAGCGAATATTGTTTAAAAATGTATGTTTGGACGTACGTATTAAAAAAAATCACCTTCACACTGTATCCTGCACATAGCAGAGTAGGCAGAGGAAATCTAGTGTTAAGACATGCATTGCATGCGCATTGCGTGCATTGCGTGATGAGTGGCAGAACTCAACGCCGTGGTTTGCCTCGACACCAGAGCGAAGAAATGGAAATATACATTTAAGTAAATATTTCATCACCTCGAGTGGAGATCGAACCCACAACCAGTCGGTTTTACAGTCACACTTTATGCCTCTGCGCCACAACCGGCCTCATATGTATTCATTTTGTATTAAATGAAATATTCAATGCTTTTTAATTATGCTGCGAATTTTATTAAAAAGTTCATCAAAAACGATGCGCAAATGTTCATATTTTTTGAAAGCGTCGACTTAATATTTGCTCCACGCGATCTCGAGATAAACAACAGACAGAAAGATGAGCAAACTGCTAGCCTGCAGCCTTCCTTGACAAAATAAACTATCCAATATAAATAAGTGTGGAAAAACACTTTAAAAATGTTTAAAAACATCCAATATACAAGTAATTCTTCAATTTTAACCAGCTATCTTTGATATTAGTGTAGATATAAATTAAAAATGTAAGGAGAAAATCTAATATGATTCCATTTAGAGTAAATTATATTAAATTTCAAAATAAATCTGATAAAAGAACAAATATATTTGAGAAAATATTTACAATGAGATAACAATACCGCCCCGATTCCTTTACACAGTTATTGTATTAGAGTATTATTGTTATAGTACAGTGAGTATTGTTCTTCAAAGCAATATCTTTATTTTCTAATATCCTTCGACTTCGATGGTTTATTTTGATAGTATATAACTTAATAGATCTGTAAAGTTCTATTTTAGTCATGTTAATTATATTGAGGCCAGTCGTCGCGCAGCGGCACAAAGTGTGTCTGTAAAATCGACTGGTTGTGGGTTTGATTCCCACTCGAGGAGATGATATTTACTTAAATTTATATTTCCATTTCTTCGCTCTGGTCTCGAGGACAAGCGCGGCGTTGCGTTCTGCCACTCAACACGCATTGCCTGCAGAATTCGGAAAGTAGGGAACGGAGTGTCTTAACATTAGGTTCCCTCTGCCTACCCTGTAGTGTGCGGGATAAAGCGTGAAGTTCTTTTTTTTAATTATATAGTAATATTAAAAGGTCAATGTGGCACAGCGGTACAATAATCTCTGACTGTTAATACGCCGGTTATGGGTTCGATGACTACTAAGATGTATGAATTATTTTATAATTATTAAGCAAACGTATAAAAATATTAACGTAGCGGGAATTGAACCCGCGCCTCTCTGGAAACCGTCCAAGCGCTCTGATCATCTAAGCCATACGTTCTCATCAAGCTACGTCGAAATTCTTATAGCTTGTTACAACTTTAAAAATGTTAAAAAGTATATAATAAACATATTCCCAATTTAAATTTTTATAAATAGAGTGCTTAGAAAGTGGGGCATCTAGCCACTGGAAAATCTATCCTGGTTTATCCTTGTATTGATGGCCTCTTTATTTTCATATTTATTTTCCGAAAAATTCTATAAAAGTTATTACCAAGTCCAATATATTGTTAGACATGCAAAACATTGTTTCTTGAAGCCCGATACAGATTCTTTGTGAAGTTGCCGCAAAATTGTTAAAACGTAGCGCCTGCTACGAACTTTGCGAGTTATTTTGTCATATTATAACCAAACCACGGAAACTTGATACGAGGGGGAAAATGAGACAAACTTTACTGAATGGATTTTTAATTTGAGGATTTTTTTTCTTTATATTTTTAACATTTTCTTTCAAAGTGTAATGTTCCATACTACGGCTTTCCTTAGGTTGACAAGAATGTATGGCTTAGAGATCAGAATGCTTGGAAAGTTCTCAACAGGCAGAAGTTCGAGTCCCGCTATGTTAAAATACTTCATTTATTTTAAGGGAGGCAGTCTATATTTAGAGACATTGTGTATTGAGAAGCGGAACTGAAGGCTGCGCTTTTCCTTTCCAGAATAGTAGAGTAAAAAAATCGATATGATTATATCCAATCGGTACTATATTTGGAGGGTGTTTCCTGTATCTGTAGTCACAGTTTCCTCGGGCACTAAGAAGTTGTCTCATGTTATCACGGCTCGTAGTTTTTTTCACTTGATCAAGCGGGTGAAGCCGCAGGTAAAAGTTACCCAGTCAGATAGCTTCGTCACGACGCAACCTTTGAATTTTATTAGAGGCATAATTACTCTTTATAACTTTATTTTAAGACTCTTTGGAATTAAGTTGGATATTGTAATTATTTTTCTATTAAATGTTCATAAATTTAATTAGTTATTATCGTAAAATGGCTGAAATGTTGTTTTTAATATCTTCTGGTATCGTATTTTTTAAAAGTAGCCTTCAGGGAATAAAAGAATAAATATTTTTTATAAAAATTTAATAACTATAATAAAGTTGTTATATATTGTTTTTTAGGGTTCCGAACCTGTTGTTGTTGTCCGTCCGTCTGGCTGTCTGTCAAGAGCCTTTATTTCAAGAAACGCTTGGAGATAGTTTTGTGATAGTTAAAATACTAGCTACATACTGAGATCTATATCTGAGAGGCGCTGTGAATACTAAGCCATACGTTCTCGCCAAGCTACGTCGAAATTTTTATACGTTTGTTACAACTTATTTATGTTGTTAGCATCTCTGTAGGGAGATTTTTACAAATTTGGTGCCTGGTCGGTTTCCAGGAGGCGCGGGTTCGATCCCCGATACGTTCAAATTTTTATACGTTTTCTACGTAAGTATTTTTCTTTCCTAAGTGTGGAATAACACTTTACAAAATGTAAAAAAAATATGTCTACATTTACTTAAAACAACGACATGGTTTATATCGCAAAAAACGCGTATCTAATATCAGCACTATAAAGTGAATCAAAATTAATAGGGTACTTCTGGTTAACCTAGAATTACGAAATTTGACAGTTAGTATCTTCAGGTAGTACTTGTTCAGGTAAAAACCTGAAAACTACACATTTATGGTTAAATCTTTAAAAAAAGCCGTAAAAGGGCGCAAAATTTGGTACTAAAGCCGCTAGTTCAAGCGAGGTATCAGATGAAAGGGCTTTGGCTAAGCTAAGCTTGAAGAAGGAAAAGCTCCAGACCTTAAATTTTTATACGGAACACTCGGTGGGCGAGCCCGACACGCGCTAGTTTGTACGTAGCCACGATTCTGTGACTTTGAATATTAATATAATTAAAATAAGATTGTTCCAACATGCACAGCCATTTGTTACGTCGTCCAAACAACAAGCGAATTTGAAGATGTAAACAGAAATTCCCCTTTTTTCTCGTTTCCGTAGAAGTTTTCAGAAATCCTGATTTATTGCTCCTCTACGCTCTCTACCGTAAGTTAGAGTTATATGCTATATTTCAACTTTCTAAGTTGATAGTTTTGTCTCTTCATTGTATGTAAGTCACTCAGTAACAAAAGAGTTTTATATATGTACGAAGATTACCAGTAGATTTGAATACTTAGTCTCCTTAGAAGGTTGAAGATCTTTGATAGTTGTATATATTTTGTACGCAGTATCTCGCACAAAGCTGCCTATATACCGTAGTCAAAGGGAACTTCGGAACCTAGCGTTAAGACACTATGTACTCTACTTTTTCGGCGAATTTTCGAGGCATTATTTATTGAGTGACTCAACTCCTCTTCGCTTTCACACATTTCGCCGAGTGGGAATCGAAGCCATTATTTGTCGGATTCACAGTCACATACTTCTGCACCTATCTTCGGCCTCATATTATTATGATAATAATATAATTATAAAAATTATCAAATAGATTTAAATTTTATATGTTTTTGTACACGTTTTAAAAATAATTGAGGATCAAGTTTTTCCTCTCATACAAATATTACCACACATTCAATTCTCTCAGTACTTGGAAACAGGGTAAGTTTAGCTATTTCGAGTCTCCTGCGAGGATTGCTCCCGACGACTTTGTTCAAACTTTTACTATTCGAATTGAAAAAAATGTTTATTATAATTATTATGAACATATTTAACAAAATTTCTAAGAAATGATGATGATGATGATTTTATAATTAGAAAAGGACTATGTAAAATTATACACCTCCACATAGTACTTCACGCCAAAACAGTTTGGCCTCATATGGAGTACTGTTCCCATCTCTGGGCTGGTGCATGCACTCCAGTATCAGCTTGAACCATTTGATCGCATACAACGTAGAGCCGTCCGAATCGTTGGGGACCCAATGATCTGTACAGGGCTTGACACTTTGGCTTTGTGTAGAGATGTCTCCTCGCTGCGCGTTCTCTATCGCATTTATCATGGGGAGTGTTCTGGGAAACTGCTTGACCCGTTATCTACTTACGTCACAAACTCAAGTACCATACCATCTGGAGACGTGGCTCTAAACTACTGTGCGGTTTATTTGAAACTTGCTTTCTCGCGCCACTCTACTGTGGAATGGCCTACCTGTGATAGAGATAGAGTCTATCTCCATCTTAAAGGACGGCAATGCACCTGTAGCTTCTCTAGTGTTACACGGGGTCGTGGGCGACGGTGATCACTTACCATCAGGTGATCCGTACGCTCGTTTTCCTCCTCTTTTTCCATAAAAAAATCACCTTTTGTGCCACATCGGCACTATGGACATATTTACGTTGAGCTCAATGCTGGTAAATCATTAATTCCATTGATACCAGAATTATTACTATGGACGTATCTATATTTAAAATTATAAAAACCAATAAGAATTCTTGTCTGGGCCCGAGATTAAACTGGGATAACCCTCTATTCTTACGTCATTCCGACGCATTAGGATGCCTGTATATTATTATATTACACCAGTATGGTTAGATGAATTCCACAGATTGGCGAATAAAAAAAGACGGTATTTACCCATTATCTATTATATCTTAGCTTAATGTGAAAGAAATATTTCATAATGTGAATCGAAAATTGTCTATTTTCCGATTACTTTAAAAAAAAAGTTCTTCCAATATTTTTATGTTAAAAGTATCAAATAAAATGTTATTCCACACTTGGGAAAGAAAAATATTTATTTAGAAAACTTATAAAAAATTTAATGTAGCGAGATTTGAACTTTTAGACGGCTTATTATACGTTTTCTAAATAAGTATACTTCGCATTTGCTTACAGAATTGTATTATATTTAATTTTTTCTCTTACCTAACCCTTATTTGGTGATAAAGTAAACTTAGTAAAATACAATATATTTACACTTTCTTAAAAAAATATAAGACTAACGTTATTGTAACTATTCTTTAGTGGACAAAATTTGTATTGTCATAAACCTTTCTATTTTTGTAGTACTTGAGACGTGGCTGAATGAGATCTGTGTCAACATCTAGGTTTTGATACATTATTGTTATTTTATGTAAGTGAAGCCTTATTTTTATTTATTTAAAGAAAACGTAAGGGTTGTAGGTTCGATTCTCATGCGGAGGAATTAATGATTTTTATTTCCCTGCTCTGGTAGATAAAACGAGGTGATGAGTCAGGTCAAATAAAGCTCAAAACTGTAACCTAACTTAACCAAAAAATCAAATCAGCTTCACGCTGTATCCCGCACACAGCAGGGCAAGCAGAGGGAATCTAGTGTTAGACACTTCGTTCCCCACTTTCTACCGAATTCTGGAGGCATTGCGTGTTGAGTGGCGCTGAACCTCGTCACCAGAGAAGAAATGAAAATATAAATTTAAGTAAATATTTCATCTCTTCGAGTGGGGATCGAACCCACAACCAGTCGGTTTTACAGTCACACTTCGTGCCGCTGCGCCACGACTGGCCTCCACATGACATATATAATTCTGTTTATTTTTTAATGAGGCTCGAAAAAAGGGTTAAAAAGGAAAAACAGCCTCAAATTATAACCCAAATTACTCCAAGTAACGTATGTTCATTCTCATAAGGTGCCACGCGGTACATAATGTTTGTAAAACAGAATAGGCAAAAAAGAAATATTAACAAAAACTCTGTTTTCCATCTGTATGAAATATTAACATAATTTGCGATGATTGCGGCCGCGAGGTGGTCATTAGGCGTCATTAAGTACGAACGGGGCGGTGTATGGCCGTAATAATCTAAGGATAAAAGTACATTATATATAAATAAGTATAACAAAAACATAATTCACCTTGGCGTAGTTTTTTTACCTTCCCACTGTATCCCGCATATAGCAGGGTGAACAGAGGGAATCTAGTATTAGACGTTTCCCACTTTCGGCCGAATTTTGGAGTAATTGCGTGGTGTGGCATAACTCAACGCTGCTCTTTACCTTGGTATGAGGCAAGAAACGAAAATATTATTAAATTAACATTTGTTAATTTTGTTCCGCCAAGTTAGATTCAAATCCACGACCATCGCGCTTACAGTGACACGCTTGTGCCATAGCACTACGACTGCTTCAATTTAACGAAATTATCGCTATTAATTTCGATACAAGCAATAGATATCAGTTCAACGCACGCAGAAGAAAACGTATTTACAAAACAAAATATTTATCCTTTAGTTAATATAGAGGCTAGTCGTGGCACAGAGGCACAAAGTGTGACTGTAAAACCGACTGGTTCTGGGTTCGATCACCACTCGAGAAGATGAAATATTTATTTAAATTTATATTTCCATTTCTTCGCTCTGGTGTTGAGGCCAAGCGCGGCATTGAGTTCTGCCACTCAACACGCAATGCCTCTAGAATACGGCAGAAAGTGGAGGACGGAGTGTCTTAACACTAGGTTCCCACTGCCTACCCAGCTGTGTGCGGAATACAGCGTGTAGCTGATTTATTTTTTTAATTAATATAAGAATTGTCCTAATATATTATGAATTTATAAATCCTTACAATATTGTTCAATGGCTGTCGCTTATTAAAACCCTCCTTTCAGCCAAAGTATTTAAATATTTATAAAACACACTCAGAGCGTTCGATACTTATAATAAGCTTACGTCAATACCTATTAAGGCCGTACTTAAAATGAGTCTACATTTTTAATTTTTAATTTGCCTACATATATTCCATGTTTTCCAATAAATAGAAAATTAGGGTAATTGGAGTGGAAATAATCTCTTTCTTAATATGTTGTTTAATTACGGTGTTTCGAACGTACTAATTGAGTTGTATAGAGAACACAAGAAAGGAGATTGTATGGTAAAAAAGAGATATTAAAAATACACAAAAAGAGAGTGCATGTTAAAAAGGGATCTATCTAGTCAAAATACTTACTGGTTTTAAAAAATCATCGATGCGTCTTGTGTAGCTTCATTAAAACTACTTTTTTTTATTAAACTTTCTGTAATACGTGGGAGTTGCCTTATATTCTTTAATTTTTGTATCAAAATTGTGAATTACATATAAATATGTCGAGACCACCGTGGCGCAGCGCCGCAGCGTCTGATTATAAACGGCAGTTGTGGTGGTTCGATGTCCATTTGGGAGTATGAATTATTACCTTTTTCTCGTTGTGGTAACTAGACATTGAGTTCCGTCACTGAACACGTGATGTTTCGAAAATTAAAAGAAAAACGTTAAACGGAGTTACTTAATGTTTTATAAATATTTATTTTCTTTTTTTTTAATATCTTCACGCTTTATCCCGTCTTAAGTATCCTGCTTTAGGTGGGAGGAGACGGAGCGATTCTAGTGTTAACACTCAGCGTTTCCCACTTTCCGGCTAATTTTAGAGACCTTGTTGAGTTACGGAACTGAACGCCGAATTTTATCTTGTTGCCAGAGCGAGGATATGAAATGATTTATCCCCTCGAGTTTAAACTGAATCTGCCACCGTCGCGGTTGCAGTCTAACATTGTGACATGACAGCTTCTACATGCTCAAATATTGTCACCCAGTTTGTCCCATATTGCTTACTCAGTCAGGTAAAAAAAATACTTTTATCAAAAACCGTATACACGCTCAAAAACCAGGTAAAAATCCATTACGCAAAATACTTTTGAAACGAATCAAGACCGTTTCTCCATCAATCATCAGCTTTATAAGAATCATCTTAGATACCTCTTCATTTAATATTAAACGAAATTAAATTGTTCACTGGAAGGGATAAAAGATGTATCAAATAATGCTAACGTGAAAAGCTGTACTTCTTGCTGTCAATAGTAATTTTATCTAATATATATTGTACTTATTTTGAATAGCGTATTGAGAATCCCATCAAAAAATGAAATGAGAGCCAAGTTAAATGTTGTGTCGAGATCTGTGTTTACTATGGATAAAATTTAAGCTGTAAATATATGTTTACCCTTGCTATAAAATATTAAGTTTCTAGGTCACCTATTAGTAAGTTAGGTTTTTGATGAGTGACTAAGTCCCAAAAACGCCGGTTTTTAAACTTTAATATATCAATATGTGTAAAAATTAAATTGTTGAAATTTTATTTACATAACAGGATGAGGGGTCTTAACAAATATGCTAATTAGTAAATTATGGATGTAGACTAATTAATTTACGAGTTATAATGGGTTTAAAAGTATCTTGAAATTGTTCCAGTTTTTTGACTTGGCTGGACACGCTGGCGCGTGGCTTGATGAGTGATATAAAGAACATTATTTTCGATTCTTTATGTGGCCCAGTCTATGACAATAAATACGATGAGAATTAATGACTGAGGCCTGTAAGCCCGACTGGTTGTGGGTTCAATCTCCACTCGAGAAAATGAAATATTTATTTAAACTTATATTTCCATTTCTTCGAGACAAAGCGCGGCGTTGAGTTGCGCTATTCAACACGCAATGTCTCAAAAATTCGGCAAAAAGTGCGGAATGGAGTGTCTTAACACTAGGTTCCCTCCAACTACCTTGCTGTGTGCGGGATACAGCGTGAAGCTAATTTGATTTATGTCTGTGTTCTCGCTTTATGTGGAATAAAGTGAAAAGATACAACAAAAAAAATACGGCAATTCTAATTTCAATTTAAATTACATTCATCAATCTAATACTACAAATGCACAATGTGAGAACAGTAAGGTTTACTCTACTCAAATGCTCCTTCCTTTGTACAAATCGAATATCCGAGCGTCGCAGCTGCTCCACGCGACGCAAACACGCTGGACAAACACTACACGAACAACAACACTATGGTGAATATCCTTAAACTGATATATTTATTAGCCTTGCTTATTTAACGAATTTAAATAGTTTTGTTGTCGTTTGGGAATTAAAATTTTTGTAATATGTTCTTTTGATTCACGCAGCATCCCGCATAAAGCAGGTTAGGCAGAGGCAACCCAGCGTCAAGACAATCCATTTCCCACTTTCTAAAGATTTTTTGAGACATTATGTATTTAGTGGCGGAACTTAACGCCGTATTTTGTTTTATTACTGATTGGGAATCGAACTCACAACTGTTATGCTTATACTGTACCACGGCCTCGAAAATAAAGTGAAAAACAATGCACTTACTCCGTATAAGGTAGTTAGAACCTAGTGAAAAGAGATAAATTAGATATAATTGTGTTCTTACAATACGTCTTTGTTTATTATATTTTTGTATGTCCTTCATTTGGTTTTTTGGTTATCAATAATGATGTAATGTCATTTTAAAAACTGCTTGTCCGTAAAGTCGGTTTACGAACGATAAATTTACGTGATAGCATAGCATCCTATATATTAAACCAAGTTTTACTTTTCTTTATTTTTACACATAACTCTTGAGCAAGCTTTTAACAATTTGCGGAGAAAAAAAATCTCAATTTATTCATTGAAAATTTCTAATTTTTTAATTTAATTTTTTTAAATCTATTTCAGAATTACTTAAAAACCTATTCCATTGCATCATATAATGCCAACCGTGGCGCAGGGGCACAAAAAGGTGAATGTGAACGCTACTGGTTGTGGGTTCGATCCCCATTCGAGGAAATGAAATATGTATTTAAATTTATATGTAAAGCGCGGCATTGAGTTTTGCCACTCAACATGGAATGCCTCCAGAATTCGGTGGAAAGTGGGGAACGGAATCTCTTAACACAGTGTTCCCTCTGCCACTCTGCTGTATGCAGAATACAGCTTGAAGCTGATTCACTCCATTATACCACTGACAGTTATGAGATTACCAATATTACCAGATATTACCAGAAAAATCACATTTGTGATTGTAAAAGATTTGAAACCAGGAACGCGACGCCGTGTGCAATGTAACGTCGATTTGCCTCCTCCCGCTCGCAGGTGGCGTCTACCGTCATAATAATGTGGAACGTCTTTGAGAATATTAAACAAAATTTTACCAATATTATATTCGGGAGGAATTTTGAGAATCTGTAGATTTGTACAAACATATGTATTATTTATTTAACTACAGTGTTTAGTTTAGTTTCCACACTTGGGAGAATGATTTATTTTCATTTTATTGTCCTGGTAAAAAGACGATGTGCGGCGTTGAATGCCGTCACCAAACAGACGATATCTTGTAAATTGAGTGGAAAATGGAAAATTAAAATTTTCTTTGCCTACCCTGCTATATGCGTTAAGATACAGCGTGAAACTAATAACAAATATCGGTAAAGTGTGAGTCGGACTCACCCACTGAGGCTTCCGTACCAATTTCAGGATGGTAAGTCAACGGGAAGTACACTGTAGAACCCATAAAAGATGACATACTTAAGGTTGCAGGAATATACACTTATTTTGTATAAAATGAACAAATGTAAGTTTGTAATATTTTTTTTCTATGAAAAACCTTAACTTATTACACATACCAATGACAGACGGACAGACGGGTAACAGCATTAACCCAGTGTTGAGTGAATAAATAAATCCGAGGTAACTCTGACGGCAGTATAAGTACCTACAGTAGCTATATTACATGAAAATGATTAATACTATGTTAGGTCCAATGTAACGTGTGCAATAAAAACATATTTTTGAATTTGAACTAATAGCTATAAAATATTAGTACTAATAAAATTTACAAAAACGTTTTTTTTGGATAATTTTATTTCTTGTTATATTTTTATTTTGATGCCATTCGTACCGCAGAACCACAAGCGTGTCACTGTAGACGCGACAAGTTGTGGGTTCGCTTCCCGCTTGTGAATATGAAATAATAATGTTTTCGTTTTTCTCGCCCTGATGACGACGCAAAATGCAGCGTTGAGTTCCATCACTCAACACACAATGTCTCCAGAAATCGGCGAAAAATGCGAAAACTGAAGTGTCTTAACACTAGTTTCCTAAGTGCCCTCTGCCTTTATGTGCGGGATATGTAAAAAAGAAAAAAATGCGAAAAATAAAAAAAAAAGTGCAGGATAAGTAAAAAAGTAAAAAAAAAGTGCAGGATAAGTAAAAAACTAAAAAAGACAAAAATATATATCTCATGTTATATTTCTAAACCCGAATTCACTACCCATTAGTCATATTTTGTCAGAAAGCTGCAAAGTTACATATCTTATAACTTACACGTGTTTAGACGCCGCTCTGTATGACGCCCGCTGAATGCCGCCGCGTGATATATTACCTAGCGATCACATTTGTCAATGTTAAAGAAGAATATTTATCTTTATGTTTTAAGAATTTAGAAGCTGTTATAGCTTAGTAGTACAATGTAAACATGACGACTGTGGGTTCAATTCCTACCCCGGAAAATAAATTATATTCGTTTTCTCCTCGTTTTTTTAATAAGAGAGAGTGCAGCGTTCAGCTCCGTCAATTGACTCACAATGTCGAAAATCGAGCGAAATGTTGAGATCAGTGTCTTAATAGAACGTTCCCGTTGTGTAAGCTGCTTTTTGCGGGATACAGCGTGAAGTTAAAATAAAAGTCAATATTTAAAATATGCACTACTTTGCGAGAACGTTCTTTTATTTTCATTTAACAGTTTGAGAGATAAAATATAAACGGCACTCAGAGTTGAATGGAATTCTTTGCGGCTTCAACAATGAAAAACAAAGTATTTGTATTTTACTCTTTGTGAAATATTATGATGTTGAAATATATATAAGGACTTCGTGAAGCACTATTAGTAGGAGTGCTTTTTAAAAATTCGATTTATTTTTCTGTATTTTAAAAATATTTTTAGATAAAGAAAAAATCGACGGAAATTGTGGAACGAAAATATTTTAATAGAAAACAGAGTGTTGTAACACTAGGTTTCCATTCCCTCTGACTACCCAGCTAAGGGCGGGATACAGCGTGAAACTAAAAAAAAGAAAGAACTCTTTATTAATCAATGAGTCTGGTACAACTTTGATCTATATACATTTACGATTCTCCTCTAATTACGAGGTAAAGTGAGTGAAGGGTGAAGGGCGAATAACTAAGTATTTAATATTTCATCTTTCCCTCAGATGGGGCTCTCGTAGTAATTTACTCGAAGCTCGGCCCTCCAGAGATGTCAAGGAACAGAACAGAATTTTAAACAATTTTAAATTGTAATGCTGATTTATCAAACTTTTGCCACATTTATTATATTTTCACTTTTATTTTTATGCGTAAAATATGATTTTTGTAATTAAATTTAACTTCAGGTATCCCGAATATTTTAGGGAACCCGGGAACCTAGTGTTAAGACACTTTGACTTCCCACGCACCGCCCAATTTTAAGTAGCGGCGCTCAACGCCGCGCTTTATCTTGTTACTACAGCGAGAAAATGAAAATAATTCATCCGAACCCACAACTTAAAAAAAAATTAAACGGTTTTTAGTCCGCGGTTATATCCGAACTAAGTTTTCCATTTTGTCAGAAAATCCCAGTTTCATTTAAAGGGGATTCATGAAAACAGATTTGGAACTAATCGTTACATATCGCAAATTTAGATTTAAAATATTTGAAGCTTCGTCCTGCAATATGTTCTGATTTATGCAGTTTTGGCTAACACACGTTATTAAATTGTGGTTGTGGCTTAAATTGATATCTGCTATCAATTTTGATCAACATAATTTAATCATTATAAACGCTGGTATGCCATATCTTAATAATAATTACACTTTTTCCAAAATAAAAATTATATATCTATCAATTTCATCGAAATTAGTTTTTTTTGTGAGGTCAGTCGTGTCGAAGTGGTACAAAGTGTGACTATAAAACCGACTGGTGGTGGGTTCGATCCCCATTCGAGGAGATTAAATATTTACTTAAATTTATATTTCCATTTCTTTACTCTGGTGTCGAGGCAAAGCGCGGCGTTGAGTTCTACCACTCGATACACAATGCCTCCAGAATTCGGCAGAAAGTGGGGAACGGAGTGTCTTAACATTAGGTTCCCTCTGCCTACCCTGCTGTGTGCGGGATACATCGTGAAGCTGATTTATTTATTTTATGTACAATGGTGAAATTCAATTATTATGAATATAATAATTCCTCCGCGTTGGAATCCAACCCACAACCATCGTACAGGTAAACATTTGGGCACAATGGCGATGGTCTCTAATTGATGTATGAAAAAATGAAAAATTTTAAGCATTAATTGAGCCTGTCCCAATCTATCTATATCTGAATGGGGTTAGAATGAATGATAGAAGTTCAAATCGATACAGTCCCATATTGGTGGCACTTTGTGCCGCGGTATTGTGAATTATTTAAAGCTTGCGATACTAAGGCGTCGCTTACACTGTTTCCATATAACAAAAAACACCATTTTAAAAATGACAATTAAAGTTTGAAAGACAACACATATTTTATTAGTTTTAACAATGTTTTTTTAGTTTCTTACTAAATCCTGCACATAGCAGGGTAGGTTAGGTAGGGGGAACCTGGGAGCCTAGTGCTAAAACACTCCGTTACCATAAAGACCGATTATCAGAAATCACACAATATACAGAGAGTGAATGTGAAAGTGAAGTATGATATGATGAAAGTTAAAAATTAGTATTTTTAAACTTCCTATGAGATATTATTAGCATGAGGACCCCTCGGAGGGCATGTATGAAGAGGTTGATGATAGTGGACGAGGCGAAAGAGGTACGTAGAGACCGCAGCGTTTGGCGCTCCGTTCTCTCTAGTCAGAGAGAACGGAGCGCCAAACGCTGCGGTATAGTTCATAGGGGTAGTCACCCCGCTAGGGATAAAGCGTGAAGCTAGTTTGGTTTCGTTGTCTATGAAATATCGTGGTGTAGTGGGACAGCTTAATACTGAAAACGCAATAGTTGCAGGTTCAATTACCATTTTATTCAATCACTCTAGTAACAAGACAATGCGAATCATTGAGTTCTGTCACTCAATATGTAATATTTCGAAATTTGATCGAAAAGTGGAAACGTAGTGATCTTAAAACAAGGTTCCCTCTGCCTACTTTCATTTATATGCAAGATTCCGCGTGAGGTCAAAAAAATATGAGATAATATTTTTATATATTAAAGGAAACATAGCTTTATGACTGATTCTTTACAAAAATATATTCGAAAAACTGTTTGACAGGTGTGAAATATTTCCATTTTTGATGACGTTTGTAATGGAAAAGTCAAATTTTAATTGGTATTGTTATAATTTTAGGTCAGGGCTTCTAATTTCTATTCCTGGTTGATTAGACAGCGTTGTGTTACGTCACTTAACGCGAATAAGTTCAGAATGCGAGGATAATAAAGAATAGTGATAAGTGTCTACATTTTTTCGTAACACCATAGATTTGGGAGCTGTGAGTTTCATATGAGTTTCTAAAGAAAACTTCAAAATTATATAGTTCATAGGACATTTAAGACAAATTCTAATTTAAAAAAAATATCTAAAATATATATATATATTTAAACAACTAAATTGTACAAAAGGAAGTATTTGATTAGATCGTTCTAAATAGCCACATTGAGCTCTAGTAGTGAAGTGAGTGTAAATGTATTTCTAAGCGTCTCTGAAGTCCGTACTTGGAATGCAAGTCCCTGGCACTGCTCCGAGCTTAAGAGGATAAGTTTTTAGTATTTCTATTCGGTGTAATTTAATAAATTTGTTATTAAAAAAAACAAATATTAAACCTGAGTAGTATCTTTCACGCTGTATCCCGCATGTTGCAGGGCAAAAGGAACCCAGTGTTATGACACTCTGCTACTTACCTCCTGCCAAATTCTGAAGGCATTGCATGTTGAGTAGTGGAACTCAACGCCGTTAAATGTAATCATTCTTTCAAGAGACGACTGAATCCATAACCATCGTTAAAGACATCGCTATCGGCCTAGCAATGTATAAAAATATTGAAACTATTCTATAATATGAAACGGATTTACTTGTCTATATTTGAATATTGCTCGCGATCGCAAGCCGGCCGCCAATCCCACCAAATCCGGCGCGAATCCCATGTATAAAGCGGGAATTATTAAAAAAATGCGCAATCCCCGGGATTCGATGAAGCGATCCCGGTAAAATGGACGTACAAAATACGTTTGGGAAGTAAATTCAATATGAGAAATATCATCTTTTATACATGATGGTTGTAAGATCCATCTTCGTTAACAGCACCTACCACCGCCGAGTAGCCAGAGGGTCCTAGTGTTAAGACACTCCGTTGCTATTTTCCACCTAATTTTTGATATTCCTCGATCCCGCAATTTATCTTGTTACCAGAGCAAAGAAATGAAATCAATTACATCCCCTGAATGAGATTCGAATCTACATCTGTTGCGTTTGCAGTCACACGTTATGCTGCTATGTCACAATGGCGTCTAATAATCTCACCGGAATATTTGGCCCCTGTATTGAAGAAACGGCGAGAAAATTACGGAATATTCGCATCGTTATCTTTTAGTCAAGAATGGTAATCGTGAAGAAATGGAAATATAAATTTAAGTAAATATTTCATCTCCTGGTGGTGGGGATCGAACCCAAAACCAGTCGGTTTTACAGTCACACTTTGTGCCCCTGCGCCACGATTGGCCTCTACTTATCAACTTTTTTGGACTTAATTTATATAGACAAAAAAATTAAGTCCAAAAAACAAATATAATACTTTTAAAATAATTTGTCAACATCAAGTACACCTGTACCGGATCTGCGTCAGCGAAATATACTACCTGTCACCTTAGAATTTCTAATTTGCCTTATTCGAGGTCATCTTTTAATGAAATTCTATTAATAATTTATAAAATGGCAGTATTAAGGATCGAAATACTGTGCCATTTGAAAATTAATGAATTATTTTTTTTACATACTTCATTTAACGCTGCATTTTAACAGAAGTGTCTCAATAGAAACGGAATGTCTTAAACTAGGTTCCCACGTTCCCTTCGCCTATGTACAGCGTAAAACTAAAAAAAATACGTATGTTGATCAAACATTGTACGAGTTGTGAAGAGTTGAGCTCCTGTACGTGTGTTGTAAGTAGCTTGGAATGATTCGTGATTCGACCCAGGGCGCGTTGTCGGTTTTTTCTGGTACTTGCTGAACAAACTTTTGTGTGTCTAGAAACTGCGAAAAAGGCACATAAAACCCATAATCTATACTTATAATAAATCTGTAGAAAAGTCGTTTCTGTACATTGAAAATATTTAAGAAAAAATTAGCCAGGGTGTTAAAGGATAACTAACAGAATCCATTTCCAACATTTTTGGAATTTTTGTCTGTTTGTCTGTTTGTCTGTTTGTCTGTTTGTCTGTTTGTCTGTTTGTC
>JAATLQ010035898.1:20477-33198 GCA_013421005.1 Heliconius erato x Heliconius himera | reverse complement strand
GAGGCCGGTCGTGGCGCAGCGGCACGAGGTGTGACTGCAAACCGACTGGTTGTGGGTTCGATTCCCACTCGAGGAGATGAAATATTTACTTAAATTTATATTTCCATTTCTTCGCTCTGGTATCGAGGTTAAGCGCGGCGTTGAGTTCTGCCACTCAACACGCAATGCCTCCAGAATTCGGCAGAAAGTGGGGAACGGGAGTGTCTTAACACTAGGTTCCCTCTGCCTACCCTGCGGTGTGCGGGATACAGCGTGAAGCTGATTTTTTTTTTTTTTTTCATAATAAATTGTACATTTAAAAATCTATTGCTATATTTGTATTTACAACGATAGTGTACATTACATTCTGAAATTGATAAATATTTGCAAAGTAGGTACTCTAAAGAAAGAAGCTGTTTGTTTAAAGATAACCTTATCGTTGTTGAGATACTTAGCGAGATTATTTTGTGTTTCATGTATCAAAATTTTATTTTTCTGTTAGAGAGACTGTGGTGAAACATTTAAAATTGATTCAGATAGAAAAAAAATATCTTAATGCTTGTGCCTGTTGAGTGTGTGTTTATCGTAACATATGTTGTTCTATGTAGGACATTTTTTTTAATTATTTTGTGCTGATCAATCTGATCGTGAATTTAACCATACATGGGGCATTTTCTTATGTATCATATGTATTCCATAGTAAATGTTTCTTAGTTTACTGAGATAAAGAATAGTGCTCCGTCACTCAATACGCAATAGCTCTAAAACATAATAAATGAATGGATAAGACACCATGAGGTAAAAGGTTATCGAAAAAAATATATTAAAAGTTTACCTCAACGCCGCGCTTTGCCTCTTTACCAGAGCGTTCACGAGAAAATAATAATTATTTCTAAACATTTTTTAAAGTGTTATTCCACACTTAGGAAAGAAAAATACTTATTTAGAAAACGTATAAAAATTTGAACGTAGCGATTATACATTTCATTTCCTCTAGTGGAAATCGTACTCGAAACTTATCGCACCTGTCGTTTAACAGTCAAATGCTTGTGACCCTGCGGCACAACTGGTCTCAAATTCAACTTAGCACGTTATTCATGAGTTATATCGTTTATATACCTTTACATATTCCTGAAGTTTATAAAGTAGCCACAGAGAAATTAGTGAAGTATCACTACATTCTCCAGCAGACACTATTTATAAAATGAAGTACGCATATTTTTGATATAAAAATTCATCCAACTATAAACAGAACTTACCACCATCTGTACACTGTAATTTTTAGTACTATCTGTACACTAATGTACTATTGATATTAATTTTATTATTTTATTACAGGATCCTTTATTAGAATTTGGTCGCAAAGTAGCCATTGGTTTCACATCAGGAGTCCTAGGTTCATGTGTGAATATTCCGTTTGATGTAGCAAAGAGTAGAATTCAAGGTCCACAACCAACGCCGGGTACTATAAAGTATAGGTCTACTACGGGAGCAATTATTTTAGTGTATAAAGAAGAAGGGTAAGTGTTTATATATGACAAGAATTTAAACAGCATTCTATTTCTATTTCTTATGTTCAAGTAGAGTTCATATATATTCTTAGTACTTGTGTTTATGCAGATTTGTGGTCCACAATATAAATGTATCTCTATATTTTGCGAAAGAAATGTCAATTTTCGATATTTACTGCTTTAAAATTATCCATGGAACATTGTACAAAACCGTACTTTTAGCGTGGCGCCGTGCCAAGGACGGACATATTATCTGATGGTTATTTGCATAGATACTGATTGTTAATAACTATTTGTTTTTACTTTTATTATTATTATACTGTAAAATTATACTGTAAAACGTCAAAATATTGAAAATTAATGTCTTTAAAATACAATATTATCCATAATATATCAATCATATCTTTTATACTATATCTATTACATTTTTGGGGACTTAGGTACAATAAATGTAAAAAATGTGTGTACCTATGACCTTATTTTGTTTGGCCACTTTAGGAGAACAAGTACTTGCAAAATAAAGATAATTACTTCCCGTACGGTAAGATACAATATATTCACGTATATTTATTTCAATATTTATATGTGTAATGAGACAGTTTTCAGAATTCATGGTTTTACCTTCATGATAAACAAAATATTTGGATATTATCCAATATTTCGTCATGCAACTTCATGAAAAATAAAGATAAATGTTTTATTTTTGAATATCTCGTTGAAAGATGCTATGTCATTGACCGGTCACATATAAATAAATTATTTTTTTTCTTTTAAGTAAAGTCCATTTCCTTATAGATCTCGTATGTCAAGGGGCAAAACGAGACCCTATTATTGAGACTCTTTTTTCCTTCCGTCCATACGACTGTCTGTTGGTTTACCATGCTGTATCTTATGAGTTATGATAGTTACACAGTTGAAACTTTTACAGTGAGGTGCTTCTCATACCATAATCGCGATTTTGTGCCTTTTTTATAAACCACACAGCTGGTAATATAAATTAAAATTATCTATATTAAAAATATTAATATTCCCTCAAGTGGGGTTCAAAACAGAGATGTCACCGTCTTGAGAATGATAACTTTGTACTGTATTTACCTCCATGCGATAAAGTTGTCTTTTAGCTCATTTCAAGACATTGTTGAATTGAGGAACTGACACCACCTTATATCTGATTAAAAAATAAATTTACAAAATAAAATTACTTAAACTTTTCAACTACGCCACGATAGCGCCATTTACTTATTCGCATATATGTATCTATTATTAGAAGACAAAGTCAATGATCTTAATCACTTCTATTTTTGAAATTCGTTAATTGGTATATTTATTAATGGTTGGCAAATGAATGTTCCTAATGTAATTAATTATTCGGAACTTCACTGCAATTCATTTTAATTCACGCATACAATTTCGTTATAATTCGAAAAATAGGAAAAAGAAGTTTTGAATTACTTATAAATATTTAATATTTAATGTGAAAGAAAGAGTTTACAATTTCTTTTACTTTTTTTATGCTTAGGATTACAATACCTTTTTGTTAAAGCTAAATAAAATTTAAATATTAATGATCATTTCAGGTTCCGTGCACTTTACAAAGGATTACTACCGAAAGTATTGCGACTGGGACCAGGAGGTGCAATCATGTTGGTTGTATACGACTATGTTTATCATTTCTTAGAAAATAAATTTCAAGATAAACGATATTTATAATTTAATAATAATGAATTGTCTTTTATAAAAACTTTACTCGACGAAAAACAATTATGCTTATATAAAATTACTAATAACATTGATGTTGAAAAAAAATACTAAAATAAAATACAGAAATGGAAAACTATATAAACTATACTGTTAGAGCTTTTGATATCTTTTACCAAAGCATTTTTTAATTAGATTGTAGGCAACTATTATTTAAGAATTACTGCCTTATAGTTTGTAAATAACTATTGTTAATTAAATAATCAAATAGTTTTTATTTAGAATATTATATTATTTTATGTAATTATACAATAAAAAAAATATTTACATAGATGACATAAAAACATCCTATTCTTTTACCTTGCCGTCGTCCATATTTTCATTTCTTTACTCTGGCACCAATGCAAAAGCCCGGCTTTGAGTTTCGCCACTAAACACGCAATGCCTCAAAAAATTCGGTGGAAAATTGGGAGCGGAGTGTTTTTACACTAGGTTCCCTTTGCTGCCTGCCTGCTGTATGCGGGATACATTGTGAAGCTGATTTACATAGGGCTAGAAACTTAGAAAGGACTTTAAGGGTTTATATAAGATTTTATAGCATTTATAAATCTATACTATTGTATTTTTATATTCAATATAGAAAAAATATTAAATATAACGTATTATAAATATGTTGTTTTACTTTAAACTTTTTGTCCTTTCCTTAATAATGATAATATGGTCTTATAAATATCATTAACATTAAAACTTTTATTCCTTAATTTTATATAGAAAAATATAGGAGATTTTATTAATAAGTTGGCATATTTAAAAAATAATCAGATGTAACAGATGTTACGAAATTAACTTATATATAAATAAAGTTTACTTACATTTGTATGGTTAAAAATTAAAATTATTCGAAATTAAGACTGTTTATTAAGTCCCAAAAAAGTTATCCAAAATTAATACTGTTTATTAGGTATCTATATTAATGTAATTGGTGTTATAATTTTATAAGATTTACAATCAAAATAATTAATATCTACAATTTTTATAAATATATTCGGTTTTTTTTTAATTTAAGTAGCGGTTTTTATATTTTTTTTCCATATGGCAACATTTCATTATTGGAAATATCCACCATATTGTATTGTTTTGCTACTGAGATGGAACTGTTTCTAACTAAAGTTTGTATTTTGTAAACAAAACGCTCAATTAGAATATTAAGTTGTAATAAACTTAAACTTTCAAGTTTTAAAATTTAAAACTAGATTATAATAGCAGCTAAGTAGTGAGAACTATATTTGTTTCTGTAAGTATTATTATTGTAATTTATATGCATATAATTGTTTTGTGCAAATACAATATATTTTTGAGTAGATCTTTTATTTTTAGTTTTATAATAATCAATCGATAATTAAAATATGAGTGTGTTATCATAACAAAACATATTTTCGTCTACCGTAAACAAATTCTTCACTTTTAAAAAAATTTATAAATAAAGTAAACAAGAAATCATTTAAAAATTTCAGATACCACCATAAAAAATGGATCAATTACAAGTACCAGCGAGCTTACCCCATATAGTACAAGTGTACCCACCTGCCCTCCACCCGTCTTTACATTCCCAAGGCAAGGTATCCTACCAACAGACCATCACCTCAGAATCCCTTCAGCTCCCCGTCACTTCCCACATACATGAAATACAAAATCCTCATTTAATAACTCAGAACCAAACAGTTATGTCTTGTCAACAAATACATATGCCTTTACAAGCTCAAATGCAATCCTTACAAGGAGATATGACGCAGCAATTACAAATAACTTCTCATGTCATCTTACCGCAAGTCCCCATGTTTAAACAACATCTCTTAACCAATAGTCTACAGCAACAGTATTTTGGACAATATGAAACGTTTTTGAAAGATCCACAATGTGTGATAGCTAAACTTGAGCCTGAAGTTCAAGTTATTAGTGAAAAGAGTATTGTGTAAGTCATTTTTGTTTATCCTGTCATCTATACTAATTTTATAAGGATTTGTTTGGTTGAATGCGCTAATCTCTGGAACTACTGGTTGGAATTGATAAACAATTTTTATGTTAGATAGTCTGAGTAGCAAGCAAGATTATAGGCTATACATTTATCATTTATAAACCTGCAATCAGTTCTCTGGCAGTTAGAGTGTGTTCTGTGTGTGTACATACATAACACTTATTTTCACATGATAACAATGATAAAGCTACTTAAATGTATACACACAAAAATACATATAAACAAACTAATTTATGTAATTAATATGGTTGATATTAAAAATTAAAGTCACAATTGTTATATTTTCAGAAACAAGCCAGAAGCAACAAATGAAATAGAAGTTAAAAAGAAAAAAAACAAAAGATCATTTCGAAGCAAAATACGTAACCCCAACACTTGGGCTTGTAATGTAAGAAAATTGAAACACCAAAGGGGCGAAGCATATATCAGTTGTAGAGGAAAATATGTTCCAGAAAAACAAATTAGTACCACAAAAGACTGTTTATATTCCTGCAAGTTTAAATGCAACGAAAAAATCAGTGATGCAGATAGGCAACATATATTTAGTGCTTTCTACTCCTTGAATGCAAATGAAAAGAAACATTTCTTATTGAATACTACAGAAAGAAATAGTATAAAAGCAAAGAAAAAAGATACAGATAATATTAAAAGAAAATATGCATTTAAATATTTTTTTGTTGTTCGAGCTGTGAGACATGTTGTATGTAAGAATTTCTATTTAGGCACTTTAGCGATATCACAACGACCTATTTATAATGTACATATGAGTAAAAGTGAATTGAATTTGCCGAAACCTGATGGTAGAGGGCAGTCGGAGTCCAGTGCTCACCCATTGCCAACAGAACTAAAAGACAGAGTACGGAAACATTTAATGTCATTCACAACTACTGACGGAAAACCCGTTAAACAGTTTTCTATTAAAAAACAATATTTAACATCAAATTTAAGTATAAAACAAATGTATAACATGTATGCAAGTGAGTGTAGTAAAGATAACGTAACTTGTGTTAAAGATTCTATGTATAGAAAGATTGTTAGGACAGAATTTAATGTTCATTTTAAAAAAGACAAGCCGGGACAACTTTGCACTAAATGTAAATGTTCTATGAAACAAAAATGATATTTAGTTTCATATAGAAGATGTCTGATTTGGGCGATCCATGACATAATGTAAAAGATTGTAACAATTTTTATTATGTAGAACATGGATTTTTAATCAAACAGAACAGGACAATGCAGAATTAAAAATTGTTCCCAAACAGACGAAACTGTTAAAAATGCTGCAAATTTCATATTGCTATACTAAAAAAATTAAAGGAAATATTTGTCACTATATGAGGCCTTAAAACAAAACTAATTAAAAATTATATTTATAAACAATATAAACTTTATATGGACATACAATACATACATTTATTATATTTTTTTTATTCTTGTAATGAAAATAAAATATTGAAATAAATTCAATTTTGTGAATTTCTTGTTCTGTTTCATTTTTAAATCTGTTTTGTAGAAAGCAGTATATAATCTTGAATTTTATTATTTAATCTCTTATCTAAACTACACCTAGTTTGATAAATTGTTTGAAATCCTTTATATATTTTTAATAGTTTGAAGCCAGCCAAGGCCAGGCTTGGCGCGGAAGAACGAAGTGTGACTGTGAAATCGACTGGTTGTGGGTTCGTTCCCCATTCGAGGAGATGAAATATTTGTTTACATTTATATTTTGATTTCTTCGCTCTGGTGTCGAGGCAAAGCACGGCGTTGAGTTCCGCCACTCAACACGCAATGCCTCCAAAACTCGGCGGTAAGTGGTGAACGGAGTGTCCTAACACTAGGTTCCCTCTGCCTGCGGGATACAGCATGAAGCTGACTTTTTTTAATACTTTATTCTTAATTAAAGAAAAGGAAAGTTGAGGGCAGTCGTGGCGTAGAGGCATGTGTGTGACTGTTAATGCGACTGTCTGTGGGTTTGATCCACACTCGAGGAAATGAAATATTTATTTAAATCTATATTTTCATTTCTTCGCTCTGGTATCGAGGTAAAACGCGGCGTTGAGTTCCGCCACTCAACACGCAATTCCTCCAGAAATCGGCAAAAATTGGGAACGGAGTGTCTTAACATATCTAGTGTTAAGACACTCCGTTCCCAATTTCTGCCTACATTGTTGTGTGCTGGATACAGCGTTAAGGTGATTTTTTTAAAGAAAAGAAAAACTACTTTGGATATAAAATTATTTATATTTTTCATTTGTACAAGTGCACAAGACCTCCGCAACTGATTGTCGTTATTGTTATATAAATAAAATTATTTAAAAAAATATATTATAAAGATCAGCGTTGCCATAAAGCGGGATTCTTTCGCCACTAGCGCTACGAAAGTAAAAATATCAAAATAATCAGTATTTTGTTTATTATTTATTTAAATAAAGTTTTAAATGGTGATAAATTAATGGTTTACCTTGTCCACAGAGAGGAATATTTAATTATTTATATATTTCTAAATGTAAGTCATTAGTAAAAATATTAAAGTATTAAAAAAGATTTCACAAAGTAAACAGAATAATTCGTAAAAAGCGGGACTTGTTTGTCCCGATCCGGACAATTTTGGGATAAAATCGGGACGTCCGGCAACGCTGATTAAAACTCTTACTTTACATCACAAAAAATATTAATTTAAAAGGTAAAAATATATATATTATTGGAAAAAAAAAATACTTATAATTCTCGTATTTATAAGCCGCTCTTAACTCTGAGATCTGGACATGCTTTTTTTATATATAATTAATAAATTATATATCTATGAATGAAAATGCCATCTCAAGATAGATCGCATAGTTGAGAACAATTTATAAATACAGGCCTTACATCTAAAAACACACTTAGCTTTAATTTTTTGGTTTGAAAGTTAATTAAAGATTGTCTTATCGTTTCATTATTTTTGTGCAATTCTTTCAATTGCTATTTAAATGTTGGAATGTGGAAATGGAGTATTTTTATAATTATGATCATAAACTGTATCTGTATCATATAAAATGTAATATTATTGAAATTGAATTTATCAGTTCTGGTAATTCGAAACACATTAACCAGTTTTCTTTTTTCCAAACATTTACTCATTTTTTAAGAGAAGGTTATTATCATGATTTTTCAAATATAGTTTCTAATTGATCCTCGCGGGTATCATGATGCAGACGAGGTCATCTCCGTCCTGGTTCTTCAGTTCCCACTTCACCTCCACTCTTACTTTGGGATATGACTTGAGGATTGGCATCGTAGTTCTATACGATTCTTTGTCTCCGGCCTGTAAAAAAAATATATATTTTGTAAATAGTTCTGTATTTTTTATAAAAAATTGTATTTTTATTTTTCCGCTCTGGTGTCCGCTCTGGTGAGGCAAAGTACAGCGTTGAGTTCCACCACTCAACACGCAATATTTCCAGAATTTGGCGGAAAAAAATCTACCTACCCTGCCGTGTGCGGGATATAGCGTGAAGCTGTTTTTTTTAATGTACTCATTTGGACATAACACAGGCTAATATTGTTTATTTCCATGTTCTTGCTTACTTTTTCTTTTTTTCGGATTGTGCCAACAAATAAGTATTATTATTAGTTCGCATATTTTAGAGACAGAACGCAACACTCAGCTTTGTCTAATAGAACGAGCAAATAAAAATATGTTGTAATTTTATCTAATATAAAAAATCCTTTCATAGAGTTTTCAATTATCGATGATACTACTTAGTACTTTTGTTTTCATTCACATACATACGTACATATTATTATATATTACGCTATTTACGTATAGTAGGGAGGCAGAGGGAACCTAATATTAAGACACTTTGTTAATGTTAAGACATTGCGTGTAAAATGGCAGAACACAACGCTCTGTTTTGTCTGCCAGACCGGGGAAATGAAAATAATATAAATATAATCATTTGCCCCAGTAGGTATCGAAACCACCACAACGGCTACTTATGTATTTAATACCTAAAAAGTATACTTTATAACATATAGTTATAATAACTAATAAGCTTACTTTTAAAGGACAAGCAAGTCCACTATCCTTGCAGGCGTCGGGCTGCGGCAGCGGGAACGGCACGGGCAGGTTCATGATGACGCCGTGCACCACCGTCTCCAAGCCGGTCGCGTCCACCGCTGGGCAAATGGAGATATCACGTTATTTCTTAGATTTCCTTATTTAAAAATATTATTATTAATTTAAATTAGGTATATTCGTTAGGTAGACTGGATATATCGTATGTCAAATACAGTAGGTACTTATAGCCGATTTATTTGTTTTAATTAAAAAAATAAATACAGAAGACGGTTACGTAATTTAAAAAAAAAAGCTTATAAAATCAATTTTAACTTAAACAATCTATTATTGCTTCTTTGCACGTGACGAAATCAATCTATGCACGTGCTAGTGACGTGACTTAAGTTAGAAAATTTCTTAAGGTTGAAAACAATTAATTTTGCTACTTTATTCTTTTCTTAAAATTAAAATTTTTTGAACGTATGGCTTAGTGATCAGAGCGCCTGGTCGGCTTCCAGGAGGCGCGGGTTCGAGTCCCGCTACGTTCAAATTTTTAAAATAAGTATTTTTCTTTGCTAAGTGTGAATGACACTTTAAAAATGTTAAAAATAGAAGATTTTATGCCAGTGTTCTTGATAATTACTTACAAGGTGTGAAGTCGACAGATATGGATACATTACTGTTCCTCCTGAGCACGCACTCCTTAGCGTTCTCGGCGCACCCGCTTACGCCCACGTTATCAACGGTCGCTAGTTTTGAACCTGGGAATAAGGAAAACATAAAAATATAAAATATGCAAGACTAATCATGACAAGAGGGAGAGAGAAAGAGAAGGAGAGAAGTAGAGTTCCTTAAAGTTACTCAACACAATTGCGTGTTGTGACACTCCATTCGAGGTATTGATCTGGAAATTTGAACAGAAGATGGAGAACGGATTGTCTTGACAATAAGATACGTCTATCTTCTCTGCTATATGTGAAATAAATCCAATAAATGCTAAAAATAATAATATACGTTTTTACCGTTTTTGTATTGGGATGTTATGGAATATTAACATAGTAGAAATGCTTGATTAGATATAGCACGACGTTAGGATATACAATAACAATTTCATTAACAGTGGAAAGTAGAATAAATAATAGTATTATAGTTAAAGAAAAATGTACGAGATCTGTCGTGGTTCACGGACCAAGCGTCCGACAGTAAACGCGACAGGTAGTGAGTTCGATTGTCGCTCGAGGAAATTATATAGTTAATATTTTCATGTCCTCGTTGAGTTCCGCTACTTAACACGCAATGCCTCCAGAATTCGGCGAAAAGTTGGGGAACAAAGTGTCTTTGCACTAGGTACCCCCTCCCTATCATACCCTACCCTATATACAGGGTACATCTTGAAGTTAAAAAAAATCTACAACATCGGTTTTCCACAGCAAGTGCTACAAGTGCAAATTCGTGAAAATGAAAAAAAATATATAAGGCTATAAACTTGAATGATTTATTATCTGTGAAGAGTTCCACTATTCAGGTTTCATATTGTTGATTATCACCTAAACCACGAATAGATGGCAAGTTTCATGAGAGTTCAAGTAATAGAATTCATGGTTCAAATTCAGTTTCTTAGATTTTATGACGTAGTCGCAGCTTGACCTCATATGAGCCTGTTAAATAATTTTTCGCCTTTATTAAGCCGCTTTGTTTTTGCTAGTTTCGGTTAGAAAACTAAAATCAATGCACAGTATGTTTTACATTACAATAGAATAGGTGTATGTATGTATGTATGTATGTATGTATGTATGTATGTGCATGGCCTTATTAGTAATTACTACCGACTAGGTTAATGTATTCATTCAATAACTCTAAATATACGAACTCCCACGTCCAGTTGTTACAGCTGCAACAGAGCGACCTTGCTCCCATATTTAGAAAAAAAATGGACTCAATTTTTAATTTTTATAATAAGTGCTTCAGGGTTGCGGTGGAACCGCACAACGACTGTAAACGCTTCGATCGTGGGTGCGATTCCACTCTGGGGGAATAATTATTTTATGTCTCCACGTCACTTATACTTTACTGTGTATCCCGCACATATACAAGCAAGGTGAGCAGAGGAAATCTGGGAACCTGGCATTAAGACACTTCGTTCCCATTAATGCACTTCCGTTCCCCACTTTCCGCTGAATTCCCAAGGCATTGCGTGATGAGTGGTGGCTCTTACCAGAGCGAGGTAATGAAAATAATTAATAATTTCATTCCCCCGACTGGGAATCGAACCCGCAACCGTCGCGTTTTCAGTCACACCGATGTGCCACTGGGCCACGACGGCCTCAATTCAATTAATTAAATTAATTAATATGATATTGTAACTAATACACTGTATCAAGTATCGTTCGTTGGAGGTCACACGTTCATTAAAACCGATCTCTAATCTGCCTTTAAATTAACAACTTAGCAGTGCATTTAGGTACATTGACTTTGTCTAAAAGGTGTATTATTATTTATTAGTATTACAAGCTAAGGTTAGGCGCGATAAAGTATTTTTAGAGGTCATTTATTTATAGAGTTTAGCCACATCTGATACACATTTTATAAACATATTTAAGGAATTTAAATTTAAAGAAAAAATGTTTTAAGTTACAGCACAATCGACAAGTCGTGGGTGTAATTAAGTTTGCTTTTTTGAATGTATACGCATTATTCACTCGAGAAAAAAAATAAAGAATATTCAAAAGTAAGAAAAATCTAAAATCAAATCTGCGCAGTCGTCTCCAGATGCCTTCAGGGCGGCCGCGGCCACGTCTTGTTGACAGTACTGTACTGCTATCTGATTCGTTAAGTTATGGTTTCTTGTTTTTTCAGCTTCACGCTGTATCCCGCACACATCAGGGTAGGCAGAGGGAACCTAGTGTTAAGACACTCAGTTCCCCAATTTCCGCCAATTTCTGGAGACATTGCGTGTTGTGTGAAAATATACATGTAAATAAACATTTCATCACCAGTCGATTTACAGGTGCACTTTGTGCCCCTGCGCCACGACTGGCCTCTCTTCTTATTATAAATTATTTTTTGCCCGCAGTTTCGCCTGCCGTAGTAGTATGACACCTAATACAACAAATCCGAAGTGCCCGAGATATCTTTGATCAAAAGTATAGTGGTATACTTCAAAACGATCCACGTGACGTAATAAAGCCAGATCCATAGACATCCTCGATAAATGTAATACATGTTGGCAACACGATTCTTATTCATTCTACCCTACAACTTATTTATTAGCGATCGTATAAAAGACCGCATGGATATTGTACGGGCAGTCTTGGCTCTGGTGTGGCTCGGAGCACTACTCGTGCTCTGCCACTGACTAACCTCGACTATTCGGATAATTGATTATTTAGTTAATCGATTATTATCGTAATTATGAATGTGGTTAACACCTATTTGTAATTACATTGGGCTGGAGCAGTG
>JAATLQ010035898.1:0-20377 GCA_013421005.1 Heliconius erato x Heliconius himera | reverse complement strand
CCTGAGTGTTTGTACATGTGTCATGTGTTCACATATGATTAGAACCAAAGGCCAGGACATGGCCGAGGCTCTACTTGTTTATTATTTACGCCCACCGTCGACATACATGAAAGAATTTTTGAATTCTAAGCAGTAGTTTCTAAGATTAGCGCGATCAATCAAACAAAATCCTCAGCTTTGTTAGTACAGATAGAAGATAAATAAACGTTATTCCAAGTAGAATTAGAACATAGCTATTGTATACAATGAAACCACGTCCAACTCAGACGGGGACAAATAAAACTAAGTTTAACTATAAAAAAATAATAATAAAAACTTATTCTAAGCGAAAATAAACTGAGATTCTCACGAAATTTGTCAATTTCACCCCCATCTTTCTAATCTACCATTATGAGTTCATTTAAACAAGTCAAAACTAACCACACGTCAGGTGAATCCCATTATTTTCTCCTGCATTATAAATATAATTCGTCGTGATGTACAAACTTTTCTAAGCAAAACCAGCGTTTAGTTCACAAGGGTGTATGTAGGAGTGAAATGGACAAAGTTAACTATAATATAAATTAATAATTAATTTTTCACTCTAATATACTTATATCAACATGGATAGTTTTAATTACTATCTATATAAAATCAAATTAAATTAAATCAGCTTCACGCTGTATTCCGCACACAGCAGGGTTAGGCAGAGGGAACCTAGTGTTAAGACACTCCGTTCCCCATTTTCTGCTGAATTCTGGAGGCATTGCGTATTGAGTGGCAGAACTCAACGCCGCGCTTAATCTCGACACCAGAGCGAAGAAATGGAAATATAAATTTAAGGGGATCGACCCCACAACCAGTCACATTTCGTGCCGCTGCGCCACAACTGGCCTCGATCTACTATCTATATTTTGTCTTTATTTTGTATATTAGTTTAATTAGTTCATATTATAATGAATATCTAATTAGATGATTAGAGATTCATTATAATATGTACTAATTCATTTTCGTTTGGCGCAGTGGCACAAGGGTGTGACTGTAAACGCGACTGGTTGTGGGCTCGATTCCTGGACTTTTGAATGAATTTTGAGTGAATTTTGCGGCGTTGAATTCCGCCACTCAACACGCAATGCAGCCTGGAAACGCCGGAATGTGGAGAACGTAAATGTTAATACTAGGTTCTCAGGTAAGTTCTCAGCCTACTTTGCCATTTACGAGAACCTGCTATTTACAGCGTGAAACTTAGAAGAAATTTACAATATTAAACACAAAATAATCGAATTGAAATTACGTTTCAAAATTTTAAAGTAGTGAGTAGAAAAGCTAGTAAGTAATTTTTGTGTAGATATGATTAAAATTTGAAATATGTAAATATAGGTCGTGTTAATACACTCCGTTCTCTAATTTCGCCGCATTTCGAGGAACTCGACGTCGCACTTCACCTGAGTCTCGAACAGAAATACAGTCGCACGCTTGTGCCTCTGAGCTACAACGGGCCCTTAATGTGATATATATCTCTTTACATAATACTCGCATATCTATTCAGCCATCCATCCTCATAATATGTCCAAACCGTGCAATTTTTTTTATTAGAAAACAACTCAAGGAATACAGAAGTCCTTGTAAATCTTAATAAAATCTAATTTGAAATATTTTTGTTAATTATACTTAAGGATTAATTAAATACTTTTATCCCAAGAATATGTAACCTCGTTCCGTCCGTCCCCGGCGCTGGAGGACTGCCTGCTGTTGACATTCACCACTTTAAACATTGAATACAAATTTTTAAACATTGAATTAAGTTGTAATTTAAGATTTTTCTTATTCTTATTTTTGTGTCAAGTTGCGAAGTTATTATTATATTAAAAATTTAAATTAGCTTTTCCGAAAAATTAAAATTTCTTTTAAACTATTTCTTATAATGTGCGCGTTTTTTTTTTTTTTTCGAACTTGAGGTAATTGCTGTTGCCCTATTGGCCTTTACAGCGACACCGGGTGGGTAGGGAAGAGGGTACTCTGTCCCAGAAGAAATGCAAGCACTACCTGGCTGCTTGAGAGGAGTCGACGACTGTAAGGGCGCCCCCTGCGGGGCTCGAACCTCGGCTTACAATCGTCGAGCGGGCTGGGATGTGCGCGTTGGGGTCCTACACCTTATATACTATGCCTCGAATCCTGGTGAAAGCTAAAAAAACAGAGACATTATCTCTCCGCCTTTCTCTCTTTGTCTCTCTGCCTGCTATCATAGCTTAGATGTGAATGTAATCAACAAAGCATAGCTAGATATAGAACTTGTAATTTACAGGTATATTAATGTTCCTCAATTTATTTGCATATTATACATATGCTATTCAAAATTTTTATTTTCAAATATATCTTCATAATAGGAAAAGAATTATCGAACTTAACAATTTAATTTAGTCTTAATTTTATTCTCACATAAAGACTATATATTTAAAGATGTCATTTTTTTTAAGTAAGCTATGCTAAAATGGTGTTGTATGAGTCATAATAGCATATATGGACGTAATATTAGTTGATGGTCTCATTGCGCTCGCGGCGTATCAAATGATACGTTTCATACATCAGTAGTTCGAGCACGTGACTGTTCTATTGTTTTCAGCACTAGGTATGCCATTTTTCTAGATAAATTAAATTCAATCAGCTTCACGCTGTATCCCGCACACAGCAGGGTAGGCAGAGGGAACACAGTGATAAGATAAGATGTGTTTAATTTATTCTAGACAGTTTAATCTAGATAACATGAGTTTAATGTATTATGAGACCAGTTGCGGCGCAGGGACACAAGTGTGCGACTGTAAACGCGACCGGTTGTGGGTTCCATTCCCACTCGAGGAAATTAAATATTTGTATTTTCGTTTTCTTGCACTGGTAACGAGACAAAACAAGGCCACGAGTTCCGCCATTCAACACACAATGCCACGAAAATTCGGCGGAAAGTGGGGAACTGATACTAGGTTCCCGATTCCAAAACCGCGATGTTTTTGTACACAAAAGTATGTAATATTTTTCATTTTCATATAAAATGAAATTGTGTTTTGGTAAAAAAATAAAGATATGATATAAACATAAGTACATGATCGCTCTGAAGGATAAGAGTTATTATATAGCATGGGATCATAAATTCTTCGGTAAAAATATCAAAACCCTTGTTTTTGGTTAAGTAGATGAGCATTTAGCAAGAATTTTTTATTAAGAACGTTATTAAGTAACATAAAAATATAATTTATTGAATATAATTTTTATTTATATAATATTTTTGTATTAGTTTCACGCTGTATCCCGCTTATGGCAGGGTAGGTAGAGGGAACTTAGTGTTTAGACACTCCGTTCGTTTCTTCCATTCACTCCGCAGACATATCACATTGAGTGGTGGAACACAGCGCTGCGCGTTATTATTTTATTTTCATCATTATTATTATTTTTTTCATCATATTATTTTTTTTTCATCATAATACAATTTATGTATTAATCACTTACTTATAGCTAGTTAAAATGGGATAATTTGACTGTAAGCTATTCGATCTACAGTACATGGAATATTTTTTTAAAATTATTAATTATAAAAAAATATTAATTATATTAAATATTATACCATATCTTTGTTCGGAACAAAAAAAACGTTCGGCCCCGTAACTCAACACACAATGTTTCGAAATTTAACCAAATGTAGAGAACACAGTGTTAGTTTTCTTTGGTTATCTATATTGTTAGGCATTAAATGAATCGTAGTTTAAGTGTTTTGTGAAGAGATTGGATTATGCTACCAAAAATTTGTCGTATTTAGGTATTTTACATCTCTCTTGGTAAACCGTAACTGCTCGCATATTGCAAACGTAGTTTTTCCCACATAAACTTAGTTTCCTCAAAAATTCCAGGTTAAAACATACATAAATCAACTATTCATCATTGAGAAATTGCAAGCCCTATGTAGCTGCTTGATAAGGTGTCGATTTACATTGGAGAATCCTAAATCTCGGTCTATTTATACATTAATAAAGGTCCCCAATAACATGTTTTCTTATTTATCCTCCATATACAGACACCGATCCTTTACAATGTTATTATAAGTATAGATCATAGCGGCGTAATTATCAAAT
The DNA here is from genome assembly GCA_013421005.1 of Heliconius erato x Heliconius himera. Lineage (NCBI taxonomy): Eukaryota > Metazoa > Arthropoda > Insecta > Lepidoptera > Nymphalidae > Heliconius > Heliconius erato x Heliconius himera. The sequence goes on along the minus strand of JAATLQ010035898.1, from coordinate 16,277 downwards.
TACGCCGCGCTACGCTACTAATGGGACAACAACAACAACTATCAAGTTGTTGTTGTTGTTCCTTTAGCACAGGGGTTCCCAACCTTTTCTTGATCAAGGACCACTTTTATATCATTCTAGTAGCAGGGACCACTATATATGTAGGTATAATAAAAATTAACTGTGATAATTAAACAAAAACTTCGCCTCACCATCCCGTCTTAAAATTAAAATCGTTCACGGACCATATTTAGGCTTCTGCGGACCACTGGTGGTCCGCGGACCACTGGTTGGAAACCACTGCTTTAGCAGACCCTTCGTTCCACAAATTGCAGAGCTGTTTTAAAATAAAAAGAGCTATTATCTTCTAAGCACTAATAAATTAGGTGCCTAGGTGGTAATGGCTCGATATCGACTATCAATAGTTAATAGTATTTGTTATAGACTAAAGCAATACACAGTGATTGTAGTGTTTGGGACCGCATTCTCTCTCCGCCGCTAGTAATAAAGAATTAATCTAGAAACTTCTAGATTGGGTTATAGATTGTGTGTAAATCTATACATGGCTTTTTATCAGTTTCATACGGTATCCCTGGATATACCTACTTATTTTTAGTGTTCTGTTTATATATTACAGTTACATATTTAAATAAATAATTATTTAATGGTAAATTTATATTTAAAAAAAAATAATAAATAAATCAGTTTCACGCTGTATACCGCACAGCAGGGTAGGCAGAGGAAACCTAGTGTTAAGACACTCCGTTCCCCACTTTCTGCCGAATTCTGGAGGCATTGCGTGTTGAGTGGCAGAACTCAATGCCGCGCTTAACTTCGACACCAGAGCGAAGAAAATGGAAATATAAATTTAAGTAAATATTTCATCTCCTCGAGTGGGAATCGAACCCACACCCAGTCGGTTTTACAGTCACACCTCGTGCCGCTGCACCACGACTGGCCTCATCAAATAAACCAACCTAATGTTCATTTAAATTATCTATATATTTCAGTCAAAATGGTGGCATATCTATATTTATATTTAATTAACCACGACACTGGGGGACGAAAATTAAATGAAACCATATTATAATTCTCAATATCGAACGATGGAACCGCGGACGAAGGACAAAGGCTATCGTTTTACACATTGTGCGATTGTACGCGCTCCATTTTGTGTATTGTTTACATTTGGCTTTCTATTTATGTAAATCCAGTCGTCAATAATAATGGCGAATAATGAATAATGTTATATGTAATCCTTTTTTTGGGGAATTAATATTTTTTTACATATATTTCTTTATATCACGCTGTGTAAACAAAATAGCCGGTTATGCAGAGGAAACCTTGCGTTAACACACTCCGTTCCCCACACTCAGGCAGAAAGTGGGGAACGGAGTGTCTTAACACTAGGTTCCCTCTGCCTACCTTGCTGTGTGCGGGATACAGCGCGAAGCTGATATAACATTAGGTTCGATGACAGATTATAATATATTTTTTTATATTTTTTGGTTTATGTGTTTTAACAATTATATTTACAACATATATTTATTATAAATAAATAGAATTTATTTGTTGAATTGCTATATTTTTTATATTACACTTACTTTTTTAATTTCTTTATAAAACATAAAATATTATATTAAAATAGTAGAAATAAAATAAAGTAGGTGCAATCAGGTGTACGAACAAAAATTACGTTTTCTTTTAGTAATCGATGAGTAAGATGCTACGCAACAGCATAATATTAACAAATGAAGCATACATACATTTGCGTCTAATTTATTTTAATATGCAATATTACATAAATCTACTAACAATGAAACTAAAAAAACAGTAATATAGAAAACTAACAAACAGAAAAGTCTAGTCATAAGATAAGTTATCATATTAATATAACATTACAGATATTTAGAATTTACTTTACACTCTACAACATTAGTAATAATAAAAAGTATATTATTGTTATTGTATTTATCTTTCATTATTTGTGTTATAAGATTAAATTAAATAATAAGTCACTGTAAATATATTTTCGACAGATTTTACTCATAACAAAAAATATTAATAATAAAATATATTAATCTACATACCACAATCTGTATAAAATTTGGCCTGCGCACACGCAAACAGCACTGTTAAGAAGATATACGCGAACATTTTTATTTATCTATATATTTACTTGTAACACACTAGCGTGGTGGCGACTCGCGCGTTGTGGTTAGACTGACTGACCACTGACCACCGACCACTGGGCGTGTGGCCGATTATAATTATGAGTCGAGACCTTTATGTTCTTTGTCATGCGCCTGCGCAGGTCATAGAGCATATAAATATAAAAATATGATAGAATTGATAGAGCTGTTTTTTTTTATAAGAAACAAAAATATTTTTGTTGCTTATTAATTCAATTTTGTATGTAAATGTATTTTTCTAGCATACACATATTTCTTGCTACGTAATTATTTTTAAAGTACTCTTATATGACAAAGTTAAATTTGCATTATAATTAATTAGTTCACACTTGGATCGTCTGACCCTTAACTAAAAATATTTAGTATGTCCATTCATATGCATATGTAGATAAATAGCAAGAATGTACCCCCAGAAAGGGAACCTGTTGTACCTTGTCTGGGTAAACGTAATTAGTTGCCCCAGAAGAGAATCGAGGTCAATGCCTTTTGTCTAGGATCTAGAAGTGAGATCTCTGACAGCTAAAACAACACGCTAAACTACATACATACAGATATATAACTATTAGTCACTGCTCGGCAGTATCTAAAGCAATATCGTGTCTATTTCAACACATCTTTGCCGCAACCGGAAGTACATTGTAGTCATGTTTCAGGAAAATCGCGCGCATCATACGAACATTTACTGAATTACAAACAAAATTTAATAGTAACTAATGATATTATAATATATCATGATATGTTATATATCTATACATAAATATGTATATGCTTTTGTTTTGTTTTTTTTTTGTATTATATTTAGTCACTATTAGAGGGAGTTGAATGTTGAGAGACCGTTGAGCCTCAACGGCACAACTGTAAACGCAATGGTTGCGTGGTTCGATTCCCGTCTACACATAGTGTCTCAATAATTTGACTGAAAGTGGGTAACGAAGAGTCTTGACATTAGTTTTCCTTTACCCTGCTACATGTGGGATACAGCGTGAAGGTAAAAAAGAAAAAGTATTGTGTAAATCTATATCTAATTATAGGATTATTTATCTTTTTGTATTGGTCGGTTATTTAGGGGTTATTAGCATAAGTTGACTATTGATAAGGTAATGATGCATCGATACAGAGTTTGTAGTTTAGTCATAACATAATTTTTGTTGTTAAGCATGTCAAAATACGCATGTCATGTTTAGATTTTAAATAAATCAGCTTCACGCTTTATCCCGTACACAGCAGGGTGGGCAGAGGGAAGCTAGTGTTAAGACACTCCGTTCCCCACTTTCTGCCGAATTCTGGAGGGATGGCGTATTGAGTGGCAGAATTCAACGCCGCGCTTTGTGTCGACACCAGAGCGAAAAAATGGAAATATAAATTTAAGTAAATATTTCATCTCCTCGAGTGGGGATCGAACCCACAACCAGTAGATTTACAGTCACAGTTAGTGCCACTGCGCCACGACTATCCTCTCTGCTTTTTAGTCATTTTCTTATTGCGATTTGACGGGTGAACGTGCACCCTACTGACACACTTCTAGTGGTCGTACTCTAACTCCTAAGGAGCTATAGTAAAATGAATACGAGAATTTTTGAAACATATTTTTTTAGAAATCGTATAAAAATTTTGGCGTAAACCTACGGGATATAAACCTGCGCGTTTACGGAACCTTTAACATTATTTTCTAAGTGTAATTATATTATTTCTAGAAAAAGATATTTCTTAAAAGAGTACATAGTTCATTAAAAAAAAAATAGATGAAAATGTAATGAAGTGTGACAGGACGAGGAAAACGAGCCATCCTATATGTAAATGCGCGTCCGACCTTAGCGACGTTAGTCAAAGCTATTTTTGTTAGTGTCGACGCGCTCCTTGCATAAATACAGTAAGGATTAATTATACTTACATAAATTATAAAAAAATTATAATAACATACTCAGCAGGGTAGGCAGAGAGAACCTAGTGGTTAAGGACACTTCGTTTTCAATTTCCGCTGAATTCTTGAGACATTGCGTGTTGAGTGGCGGAACTCAACGCCGCGCTTTACCTCGACACCAGAGCAATGAAATGGAAATATGAATTTAAATAAATATTTTATTTCCTCGAGTGGGGATCGAACAACAAGCGTTACAGTCACACCCTTGTGCCCCTGGGCCACGACGGCCTCTGTAGAGAAATGAAAATGACATAATTTTCACATAGGTATATATTTTAATAATTTCTCTTAGGGAACCATATAATTCGTGACTACAATTAAATATTGTCCCACTGCGCCACGATAACTTCAGATCTTGGTAGTTCCGGTTTACCTAGAATTATGAAATTTGGCAGCTAGCATCTACAGGTAGTACTAGTTCAGGAAAAAAATCTGTTCAGTTATGAAAACTATACATTATGTGGTTAAATCTTAAAAATATATAATAATAAAGCCGCTAGTTCAAGTGAAGTATCAGATCCAGAAAGGCTCTGGCTAAAGTAAGCTCGAATTTCAGAAAAAACTCGAGACCTCTAATATTTGAACGGAACCCTCGGTGGGCGCGCCCGATACGCGCTTATTCGGTTTTTATTTACTTAACATTACTTATTGAACGATAAAAGTGAATCCATTTCTATTACAAATGGAGTAATCATAATAAAAATATTATCATCATATAGAGATCAGCGCATTTAAACAAACAAACTTTTCAGTATTTTTATATTTTTTGCTACACAATGCATCCCGTATATATAAGAAAGGGAACCTGGGAACTTAGTATTAAGACGCTCCATTCCCATTAACTGTTTCCCACTTTCAGCCGAATTTTGGCATTGCATCTTGAGTGGCGGAACTTTACTCGATATTTCCTCGAGGAAATAAAATATTTTATTTCCTCGAGTGAGAAACGAACCCACAACCTGTCACGTTAATAGTCGCACGTTTGTGCCCCTGCGCCACGACTGGCGCCAAATATAGTTATTTTTTTAAAACTTTTGATATATTAAGTACTAGTTATGTAAAACTATGATAATATTATTATTTTGAGCATTTAACAAATGAGTAGAGAGAGTGTCAAGACAACTAAGTTTTAGTAGTTAACCACTAAAAAAAAAATCCATTTGTCGTGTCGTCAGTCTACGAAAACACTCCTCTTATAGTATATTTCGAGTGACTGCCAGTATCGCGATTATCTGGAAAGCAAGGCCAAGATAGCCTCTAAGAAGCTGGGGGTACCTTCAAAAGCGGTAGGGTAGCGCGTCTATCTCCACATTAAATGACGGAAGTGCACCTGTAGCTCCTCTGGTGCTCATCAGGTGACCCGTACGCTCGTTTGCCTTGTCTTTTTCCGTAAAAAAAAAAACTTAACGCCCAGTTTTGTTTTGCCAGAGTTCAAGCTGAAAAAAAAATCTCAGAACCTATGAATCAGGAACTTCCTAAACAGTTCTCCGACGATAAAAAAAATATATAAAATGAAGAATGTATCACAAATGATCACATTAAAAAGACACAATTACAACCAATGTATCATTTATCACCGCCTTTAAAATTGGCTTTAATTCGTTAAACTGAGTTAAATGGTCAATCATCCCTTTTACCAAATTGCTGAAGGCATGTGAGATTGATCTCGAGATAAAGACTGAGTGACGGAATTTCGTAGAATGATCTAATTCTTAGGTTGAGGCCAGTCGTGGCGCGGCGGCACGAGGTGTGACTGTAAAACCGTCTGGTTGTGGGTTCGATCCCCACTCGAGGAGATGAAATATTTACTAAAATTTATATTTCCATTTCTTCGCTCTGGTGTCGAGGTTAAGCGTGGCGTTGAGTTCTGCCACTCATCACGCAATGCCTCCAGAATTCGGCAGAAAGTGGGGAACGGAGTGTCTTAACACTAGGTTCCCTCTGCCTACCCTGCTGTGTGCGGGATACAGCGTGAAGCTGATTTGATTTAATTTTTTTTTAATCTAATTCTTAAGAGACGAGACGAACAGCCCACTGTTCTGGGCTTTTCGTCATGGCTTTTTTGTAAAAGTATTTTTTTTGTTTGTTTTTTTTCACTCTATATCCTGTATATAGCAAAGTAGACAGAATCTAGTGTTTAAATACCGCATAGTTATCAAGTTTGTATTGTTACTAAGTGAAAGGAAATGAAACAATTCATTTTCTAGAAATAGAGCCAGATTTAAATAGAGCCAGATTGTGCCCACTGCTCTACGACGGCCACAGAAAATGGAGTGTATCGACACTGTTCTGTGTCCACACACTATGCGGAAAAAGGCGTGAAGATGCCGTGGTGAAGGTATAGAAGACATTCCGCTCTCCAGTCCCTCTCTTTAGTGACATTGTATCCAGGAGTGACGGTAGTTAACGTCGCGTTTAGTTTAATATAGTTCATTGGAGTTCAGAAAAAAATCCTACAACTTCAACAGTTTTTCCGTATGTTTTATGAAATTGGCCGTGTGATCAGAACATACCTATAGGATAATTTCTGTTGACCTACAAGTATAAAAAGAAACACTCAAAAAAAATCAAAACAAACACTACATATGAAGAAAAAATCCTATATTGAGATTTAAAAATTAATATCTATGAGACAGGAAGGAAAGAGGCGTTTAACAGACGTCCGTCGCGGCAATTGCGCAGAGGTGAGGACAAAGTGACTGACTGATATTCTTTATTTTCTTAGCTAACGCTTTAATTTATTTTCTTAGCTATCCCGCAAGAAGCACGGTAGGCAGAGGAAATGTCGACATTACATGTTCTGTAGCGTGCAGCGAAATAGTTAAAAGAAAAAGAAAAGTACATAAATGTTTTTTTTATTTCTTTTTTTTACCTACTACTTTATGCTCATGCAAGCTTTATTAAAATATTTTTATATTATTTCGAACAGTTATCATAAGGTTTTAAACATTTCATTAAATACATCAACTAAATAGTAATTTTAAAATTTATCTACATCATAAAATTTACATAATTATTTTATGATGTAGGTAAATAATTAATTAATTAAGAAATCGAACGTCCGAAAAGAACAACTAATAGCGATAGATTTTAAATGTGTGTAAAGAGGATGTGACGGAACTACGCGTTATTGGGAGCCAATTGATTCAATTGTTAGCCGAATATGTGAACTTACTTTACACAGTAACGTTACGCCCACATTACCGCGTTATGTAAGAACCATAGACAGATAGACAGTATTTATAACTTATTATTAGCTTTATGAAGACTTTTCTTCTACTTATATTTTTACTATTGAATTTAGAGCCAAAAGTAAATTAAAATATTGAAATTCCTTAAAAATTCAATGAGACTTAAAACCACAACTACAATGTACATCCTACCATTTTCCAATAATTCCGAGATTTCAGTTGTATCTACTAGAGTTTTATTTAATTGGCTTTTAAAGCCACGAGCATTGGGTGCCATCGTATTTTTTATATGGATTTTAGTAGTATTTATTCTCTGTAACTCAAACTTAAGGTCCCATACCTTTAAGGGAAAAGGAACCCTTATAAGATCACTTTGTTGTCTGTCTGTCTGCCTGTCAATAGACTTTATCTCAGGAACGCATGGAGACATCTAGTTAAAATTCAAACCTCATACCTAGATCTACGGCTCCATGATTTCCTAAATCATTTCTACATTTATTTATTAAAAAATATATGGCCGTTTATATAGCAAAAAAAACGCATATTTCTACACTACAAAGTGTATCAAAATGACTAGGGTATTTCCGATTGACCTAGAATTATGAAATTTGGTAATCGTTAGCATCTACGGGTAGTAGTAGTTCAGGAAAAAATCTGAAAATTATACATTTATATTAAGGTTAATTTTTCTAAAATAAAATAGCCTTGAAAGGTGGGCGAGATTTGGTCAAAATTTTTCTTTTTTTATTAGAATTAAGTCAATCAAACCAAATCTTTAAATTAATAATATAAATATAGAAGTATGGACGACATATAATGATATAACAAGCATTATCAGAATTAGATAACTCTAAATAATATGTATCTCAAACATTAGCGATATCGAAGAAGATCCCAAAGCAGCCCTCTTTATCGCTGAGATGACACTATATATAGAATATCTCTGTAACCATGATTTTCATCTATGCAGGATAGTAGTTTTGGTTAATGTAGCAATCAATCAATCAAATCATGGGTTTGAATATTGCATTTACAGTAGAAAGTAAAAAATTAAGTCTCTTATATAAGTGACTACATTTTTTACTTTCCTCCACTTTTACGTATTAATTAACCTAAAATAATTTAATTATATTAACCTAAAATGTATGAATAAACAATAATAATATTCATTATCAAAGGCCTGTCGTGGCGCAGGGGCACGAAGCGTGACTGCAAAATCGACTGGTTGTGGGTTCGATCCCCACTCGAGGAGATGAAATATTTATTTACATTTATATTTTCATTTCTTCGCTCTGTTGTCGAGGCAAAGTGCGGAGTTGAGTTCCGCCACTCAACACGCAATGCCTCCAGAATTTGGCGGAAAGTGGGCAACGGAGTGTCTTAACACTAGGTTCCTTCTGCCTACCATGCTGTGTGTGGGATACAGCGTGAAGCTAATTTAATTTTATTATCAAAGGCCATCGTGACGTAGTAGGTTAGGTAGTAGGTTTGAAGCGCAGTCGGGAAAATTAAACAATGACTGCCGCTATTAAAAAAAAGACTGCAAAGTCTCAAAATTTTGACTGAATGGAAACTACGTACTCAAATACACGTGGGGAGAAAATGAGTAAATATTTTATTTTAAATATTTTTGTCCCGAAAAAACAATGCTAATGGTGCTACCAAATATCTGTTTTTATAGCCACGCCTATTTATTACCGACATAAAGTTTACTGTGTGGCTTTAGTCTGTTAATAAAGGTGCCTAAATATTTGTATTAACTTGCATCGACCCCTTTTAGAGGAAAGGATCGAGGAGTCTATTGTGATTGTCTTTGAGAATACGGAAATAATACATATTATATTATACCTAGTAGATAAATTAAATGATTTTAGTTTTTCTCTAAAGGAGAAAACTCAGCAGACGTTGTCCTACCCGAAATAGAGCAACGCAATATTTTTTTTATTTAGTTTCACTCTGTATCCTACACATAGAAGGGTAGGCAGAAGGAACCTATGAGCCTAATGTTAAGAAATTTCCATTCCGTGGAAGAACTGCGTCTTGAGGGGCGGAACTCAACACTGCGTTTTGCCTCGTTAGCAGAACGAGGAAATGACAATATTTTATAAATATTTTGTTCCATTAGTGGGAGTCGAACCCATGTAACGTTTACAGTCGCCATCTGTCAACCATCTAGCAACCGATAAAATGTACATGCAAAATATAATACAAATCGGTTCAGTCTTTACATACACACAAACAGTATTTAATTTTACCATTTAGAACAGGGGTTCCCAACCTTTTCTTGATCAAGGACCACTTTTATATCATTCTTGGTAGCAGGGACCACTATGCATGTAGGTATATTAAAAATTAACTGTGATAATTAAACAGAACCTTCGCCTCACCATCCCCAGTCATAAAATTAAAATTGTTCGCGGACCACTTTTAGGCTTCTGCGGACCACTGCCTCCAGAACACGGCGGAAAGTGGGGAACGGTGTGTAATAACACTAAGTTCCCTCTGCCTACTCTGCTGTGTGCGGGATACAGCGTGAAGCCGATTTATTTTTTTATGCTGTATCCTGCATATACCAGAGTAGACACAGGGAACCTGGGAACGTAGGGTTACATTTCGTTCCCCATTAACTCTTCCACTCCCACTCTCCGCCGAATTCTTGAGGTACTGCGTGTTGAGTGGAGGAACACAACTTGCCTCGTTACCTCGTTACGTAAGGAATGAAAAGATAAAATATTTCAGTATTTCGGGTGGGATTCGAATCTTCGTCACACATTCGAGCGCCTGCGCCACGATTGGATATGTATGTATATGTATTTTAAATACAAACATTACTGCTTGTTCCTAAGTTAAGATAGTAATCTTAACTTAGAAAGTGTCAATAATTTTAAAACTACCTTCATTTAAAAGCTATGGTGACAAAACTTCAAAATCGGCACTAAAATATTATTTAGTAAATAATTGATAGGATTTTTTTAGAACCATATTGTTTGGTTCGCTAATCGAGACTTATAAATAATTACTTAAGTGGCTCGAAAATGCAAATAGCTTTTACGAAAATCAAACAATCAAATTATATTTTCGTTATATATATGTATGTATGTATGTATGTTACATTGTTAGCCTAACGATGTACTATTATGTTATTATGATTTAATATAATTGAGATGGTTTTAAAGCATTTAAAAATAGATTTAACTTTTGTATACTGCAGGGGAAATCTAAGATAAATTAGAAAAAAAAACTATATTTTTACATATTTGTAAATGTATGTTTTGGTTTTTTTTTAAATAAACTGTGAAGAATGAAATATCTAAAATTTTATATTTTTAAGACGGCGTAGATAGATCCTTTAAAAATTAAAAAGCTTCTAAAAATTTTATTTATTTTTCGCAAAAATGGTTTTATACATACTCAAGGGCTATAGCCCTTCGACTTATATTAACCCAAAAATCTGCCAAATGATTTTTTCAATATCTAAGCGAATAGAACGGAGAACAAAGTAATCTATATATTTTATATCTACATAATATAAAAATATATTATTTATTAATATTATGTTTAAATATTATATTTCTTATCATTTTAATGTTTTATTAGTTTACAAAAGTAACCAAATCCAGGTCCTACGAAAGGATTAAATAAAAAACATTGATCTCAATATTATTTGACACAATTAAATATTTTCTAATATTTATTATTAATTTTATGAATAATTTCCTATTATTTAAAGATCAGCTTCACGCTGTATCCCGCACATAGCAGGGTAGGCATGCTCTGGCACCAAGGCAGAGGCTTGGTGTTGAGTTCAATTCAACACGCAGTGCCTCCAGAATTCGGCGGAGAGTGGAAAACGGGGTGTTTTACCACTAGGTATACTAGCGTGAAGCTGTTTTCATTTTTTTATTTTATTAAATTATTATTACACATATACGTTATACAAAAAAAACAAAATTTTGGAATATTTGCAAATAAAAGTTTAAGTAGTATGTCAGTTAAGCTTCAGTTAAATTAGCAGCTAGATATCTATAGGAGTGTCTAATTTGATTGAAAATAATATAAAAGACAAGTCGTTATAATTTTATCTGTCAGATAAGTTAAAGCTTATTTACCTGAGGCGAGTGTAACTAAAGCGTTAGTCCGATACTCCTAGCTTATGTTTTTCAATCAAATAAAGTGATCATTTAGTTTTCTCTGTGGACTTCAAAGGTAATTTATTTCTTCACACTGTATGTAATATAAAATTTAGGGTAGAATATTTTATTTAGCATCAGTATGGGAAATATATGGATATGGATAGTGTAAATAAGAAAATATTCTTCATGATACATATTTATTTTAATATTTAATTTTACATACAATTCTTAAAGCTAAGACTAGAAGATAAGATCAAACATTAAAATACGGCACGCAATTGTATAGCAATTATAATATTATATCTATTACATACACTATAAGAAAAATGACTTAGACTTTATCAGCAAAAGCTTATATTATTGATAATAAATCTTATTATATTATTTAATTGTAGTTTTCCCACAAATATCGATCAATTAATATATTAAATTGACAAAATATTCAAATAAAATAAGTTTTTTTTTTAGTTTATACAGGTCTGAAAGACCTTTAAGTGATATTTTAATGACTTTTTAAAACTTTTCAAACAAGCCAATGGAATTATTTATACATAATATGTATGAGACATTCTTTAAAATTAAAAGTAATTCGCATTAGTATAACCAATAACAACCGGCGGTCTCAAAGACCTGTATGGAATCGTTACATAATTTTTAATTTTTTTACAAAACGTGACGTGTGTATCATACGAGTTTGAGTATATCCAGTCGGGAGGGCAGACTTGAACCTGCTTACCGTCCGAGGCCCGTCCACAGGAGGCCGGGGTCGTGGTGATTGGCTGCGGGATACCACGCCTCCACGTCCGATCTACGGTTGTAAGATCTACATACAAATTATATTTGGATATCGATGAATGTAGGATTAGAGTGTGAGTGGAGATGAGTTACATCGTTTTTTTTCATCTTCACGCTTTATCCCGTATTTAGCAGAGTAGGCAAAGAGAAATGAGCGCCAAGAACTCCTTTCTCCTCTTTCAGTCCGAAATCAAGCCATCGTGACAATTTGTCTCATCAGAGGGTAGAGAATAAAAGAGTATATACCCTATAAGAAAACATTTTGTTTTGGCGAGTTCCAATCCCGCAAAAAGTTCAAATTTTTTATACGTTTTCCAAATAAATATTTTTCTTTCCTGAGTGTGGAAAAACACTTTAAAAATGTCTAAAATTCCTTTTTACTTTTTTTCAGCCTCACGCTGTATCCCTCATATAGCAGGGTAGACAGGGAGGCAGGGAATCTATAGTTAAGATACTCCGTTCCCCACTTTCGGCCGACCTTTCAAGGCATTGCATCCTAAGCGGCGGAATTCAACGCCGCGCTCTGCCTTGTTAATAAATAATAATTCATTTACGGTACGCTTATGCCACTGTGTTGTAACTGTGCGGTATATTTAAGTAGACATTAAATTGTATTTAACGAAAATTATTACAAAACTAGGAACAACTAGAATAAAATAAACATGGTTCAATGATGTTTAAATCTGTTTTTTATTAAAAAATATTTTGAAAGTACTAATTAAATTCAAGGTTTCTTCCAGATTAACTTTAAGAAACTTTCAACAGTTTCACATTACAAGGTATTCTAAAAAGAAAATTTGTGGTTTAGCCTTCTTTCAATGTCTATTATTAGTATGAACTTTGGATAAACAGAAAAAAGAGGAAAAAAATTAGTGACGGTTTGTCTAAATGTCAATAAAGCTGCCAGTTACTGTACTTTTAAATGAGAATCCTTTGTAAATTCAAGTTCTTAAGCATATATTTTTAAGTAAGTATTAATCAACAAACAACAAGAAGAAAAGTTACTATCTGCCACCAAATTAGTAACTGCAGGCATAGACCTATCTAGATATTTAGAGATATTTTCAGAATCCCGAGACTTTTTCAAGGCCTTGACTTGACTTTAGGCCTTCTTTCTTCCATTTTTTTATTTTTCTGGCTGAATTTTCTAATGCATAGCTCTGAGCATGTTCTATAGCACTTGTATCACTTGGCATAGAAAAAGGTGTTTTTCAGTCTTTTTTGTACTGTATGTTATAATTTAATACTTGGACGTAAATAAATTGTAAGCGATTGTAAAATTTGGACGTAGCTCGATAGGAACGTATGGCTTAGTGGTCAGAGTGCGCGGACGGTAAACAAGAGACGTGAATTTAAATCCCACTACGTAAAAATTTTATACGTTTTCTATATATTTTTCTATCCTTGTTCTGAAATAATAATTGAACAATGTTAAGAATATATATAAAAATGTCAAGAAGTGTAGGCCTTCCTCTGTTATATAGCAGGCACTTCTAAGCTATACGTCGTGTTTTTAATACAATTTTTATATATATTTAGCATTGTACAACCAGCAATAGATGCTCAATAAATGCTTCTCTATTCTTTTTATTTTATCATTCCATTTCCTTCAATTATAATATATAAAGAGCACTACGTATTCTCATTTCATTGGTTTCTTTACAATTCTCATAAAATATTTCTAAAAGACTCATATTATGTTTGTTAATGTTATTCATAATATTCTATTTAAGTGTATCATGGTAAAATAGATGAGATGGTGATGGCTTCAAATTAGAGAAAAATATTATAAAAATATAGCTCCATTTGAATGTCACCAGAATTCGGCAGAAAGTGGTGAGTGGAGTGTCTTATTATTGGGCTCCATCTCCTACTCTGCTACATGCATATGCAGGATACAGCGTGAATTGATTCCCTCGACTGGGAACCCACAACTGTCATGTTTACAAGCCTGTATTATATGTATATTAGTAATGATATGATATAATATGCACACCTGATGTTCCCGGTGGGTCTCAGAGGGCGGAGGGCGTGGAGTCTCCTAATGCCGCTGCCGCCGCCACCACTGCCTATAAAATGGGTAAAATCGGTTATATTTTTTTTATACTAGTATATAAACGTTTCTTAATATATTATTTCTATATAATATGTAAATATGAATATCTAGTTTTTAAAATGAAAAATGCAATTGGGAATCCCCGAATAAGATTAGGATAAACTATTTATTAGTCTCTTAGGATATATTAAATTAGGTTAAGAAAATTGTAAACATACTATATCCACTTTAATGACAGCTTCACATTTTTTGCCGCAAAGCAGGGTATCTACCCGGCTACTCAACACGAACTTCTATCTAGAAGGAACCTATTATCAAGACTTAACTTAAAATATAAGTACACCCCCGAGTGGGGAACTAACCTACAACTGTTTACAGTTAGATTGTATTCCACTGCGCCACGACGGCTTCATACATGTATGTATATTTACTTTGGCTAGATGTAAAATTTATAAAGAGGTTGCAAACATTTTGTAAAGCGCGGATGAGTTTCTCCTTTATCCCTCTATCCTGCTATATGCGGGATACAGCGTGAAGCTATATATTATTATATAACAGTGTTCAATTTTATAAGCATGAGAAAATATTTAATAAACTTACAATCGTACAAACAGACGGCAGACTAATTAAACTTTTGTATTGACAGCGATACTGCAGGCGGAACTTTTAGTTGTGACAGTTCGATCGAGAAACTACAGAGACGATGGTACTAGTTACTGCTAAAGTAGTATTTATGTCATTGCCGACGTGGTGCAGTGGGACAGTATTTGAAAGTATATGGGAGGTTTTGGGTTCGTACCTTGGTTTAAAATAGACAAAGAGCACAATTAAGTTCCATTATTTAGCTAGTAATATTTCGAAATGGAGACGGTGCAGAGAACGGAATGTCTAAACACTGGGATCCCTTTGCCTACCCTGCTATGCGGGAAAATCAGAGTATCCATATACAATATTTTTTTTATATAATCATTGAAAACAATTATATTCCCTCAACACGTACTCGTACGTGTAGGAATAATATTATCTAAGTTTATTCATTACGAACAACAAAGAAGCCGTTTCAAAGAAATTGTAAAGCAACAAGTGTCAACTATTCACAATTTCGAATCCACTCTGACCGCAATATAGAACGTAATCTGAAAACTTGTAATAGTATTTCTGGGCTCACATGAAAGTGTCGGGTTACCAGCATTTTGAGTTTAGAGCTGTATAATATCTTGAATAGTTTCGAATAATGCGGTTAGAATAACGATCAATAACGACATTAACCCTTAATTTGATAATGTATGCCCCAACATACATCAACTTTAAAAAAATATTTTGTATTAGAAAATACATAAATAATGTAAAATTATATTTTTATCGCCTTGCAACTTAAACAACTTTTAGTAGAAAATATAAAACAGGCATTTGGTATCACTAGTTTTGGCATTAGTTGACGAAAATGGCGTACCGGCGGCCGTCAGCTGTTCTCTCCAAGGTATTTATATAATTTTATTGATTATTACCCAATTTGGGAAAAGTTTCACGACTGAATCCTATGCTTCATATCATGATTATATAATTTGTCTAATAAGTTTGCAGTTCTAACTTCTTACATTGGTGTTATTTTGGATATTAACATGATGTATGCTGTGACATACATTGCCAATTTTAGGGTTTTGCTTTGCTTAGTTTGTATATTAGCATTTTTTTGCTTTGTCTGCAGCAAAAGCTTGAAACTCGTGGTGGTAGAATTTTAGCGCTTGTTCCTGCTCAAAATGCACCCTCCGATGATAGTGAACATTCTGATATTGAAGACGAAATACGTGTGCACACACCGCTTTTCATGTCCAGCTCCTCTGCACCCTCAATTAATAGCTCTTTAGAAAGACTTAATCTTCTAGATGATTAAGACCCCACCAGCGATGGGAGATGACAACAAAGCAGTGACCTTGATAAGTTCCTATGTCGGCGTTGAACCAGTAGCTACAATAAAAAGATACTGCAAGGACTCCAAAACGAAGGTTG
>JAATLQ010035897.1:0-33197 GCA_013421005.1 Heliconius erato x Heliconius himera | reverse complement strand
AAATGTGAAGAAAATATTTTATAATACAAATGTGCCATTACTTTTTAAGCCTGTTTCAGTTTAAATAATTCATTAATTATATTAACAAATTAAGTATTTAGTCTGTACATGATTACATGAAGAAAATAAATTTAAAGATTAGGTCTGTTTATTCACATTAGCAGACCGTGAATAAATTATATATTGGTATTTTTTCATTAATAAAAAGACAAAAATATAATCATCAATTTATTGCAACATCCATTCATTCACAACAGATAAAAAACGTAACAGATAAAAATAATAAAATTAAATTATAAGTCTTATATATGAAGCAGAAAAAATCGCTATTAATAAACGAAAACTTCTAATTTACTTAAAAAAAATAAACCCTTTTCATATATATTTGGAGCAAAAACCGTCGACAACGACCTTGATGCTGCGCCCAGTGAGAAAGCTGGTGATCCACTTGCATAAATTTCGGGAAGCCCATAGGATGGAAGTTTAGCCCGGAGCGCCTCATGCCACACTCGATCAAAGGCCTTCGCCATGTCATAACTAACTGCCAGGCCCTCTCCCTTGCTGTCAATAGCCGCATCCCAACGGTGGGTTAGGTAAACCAGAAGATGACCGGTTGAGCGACCACGGCGAAAGCCATATTGTCGGTCATTAATCAATCGGTGATCCTCTTGTTATACCAAGGGCTGGCTATTGATAATGCATGCATGGCATGGAGACATGACTTTTGAGAGCAGGGAGGTGATAGCAATAGGCCTATAGTTAGATGGATCGGAACCATCGCCTTTCTTTGGGATCGGGTGGATAAGAGCGCTCTTCCATGAGTCTGGGACTACGCCGACTGAGTAGTAGTGCCGAAACAAACGCGTTAGCATCGGTGTCAGCTCAGGAGCACAAGAACGGAGCACTAGGGGAGAGATGCCATCTGACCCGCTCGACTTGTGGATGTCCAAAGAGGACAGAGCTCGCCTAACAGCTGTTTGGTTAAACTTAACTTCAGGCATTGAGCTCTGGCACTGTGGGATGGTCGGCGGCGTTGTTCCTTGGTCATCCAATGTCGAGTTTGAGGCAAAGAGAGCGCCCAGGAGATCGGCTTTCTCTTTTGCCGTGTGGACCAAGATGTCATTTCCTGTGCATAATGGCGGAACCGAAGGCTGTTGCCAAGTGCCGCCATTGAGAGCGCCCAAAACTGATGAGTTCCGGACGGGTAGCTCTCAAGCTTCTCGCCAATTTTGGCGATATGCTCGGACCTTGCTCTGGCAATTTGCCGCTTAAAGAACCTAGAGGCTTGGTTATACTTCCTTTTTGAGGTTTTAACCTCCGGATCCTTAGTAACCAGTGCCTCAGCACAGATTAAATATGCCCTGCGTTTGGTAGAGGCAGCAAGCTTGCAAGACGGGATGTATGTTGGATCTTGATCACTTAAATCGACATCGCTATTTTCAAAATTTGAATATCTCTCATCAGTGCAATCAACATTACTGACTGAAGCCGCTTCCAAAATTTGAAAATATTCCTCTACGTTTGAGTAACGCTGATTCTCGGGCTTGTTTGTTATATCAGCTAAAATTAAAAAAAAAATGTTTTTTTAGCAACTATAAAACAAAGAAGAAGAAAAGCTAGTTTAGAAAAAAGCTAGTTTATAAAGTTACAGTAGGTAGTTACCTGCACTTGAGTCGATGGTACCGAATCATCAAGTTATTTATCTAGTGTGACTGGTTGTGGCGCAGGGTTTTGAGCTTCAATAAGCTGCATTATCTTTTTGATCTATTGGATGACATTATGAACCTAAACATAAATAAGTGTATTATGTCTATTATTCAAATCAATCAATATATTTAAACTAACAACGACTTAACATAAAAATATTATAGGTTATGAAAAAATTACGCGTTATATTACATTATTTTTTATTCATACAAAGACTCAAGTAATACTGCGGCGCCTAAGTAACAATAGTCTTTAGTAGTAAATAGACTTATACTTAAATATTACAAATGTTGTTTTCAATATTAGATAGGTTTTAATGGTAAACGGACTTAATTTACGATGGGTCTAAAAAAATAAAATTACGTTAAATGATAAACTATCTTAAAACTAAATGTTTCACAAAATATATTATTAAAATAAATAGTAAACTAACTCAAAACTTTATTTGTCAATATAAAATTAAAAAATTTAATGCAACTTACCTTTAAATTTAGTCGTAAACACACTCAATAACGATTGGGTCTTCGTTCAATAAAATAAAAATAACCAAACTGCGCAAATGTCAGACACAAACCGGCATGAGTCGCTATTCAATCAAAATACAATGAGAAATCTCATAAGAATAAAAGAGACGCATATATCACTGAGGTGGCAAAGATGCGTAATTTCAACATATTTTAAATAGTAGACGGTAGATATCGCTAATAGAAGCCCGAATCAGTACGTAACTCAATTTTGACCTATCTACTAATAGGTCAATATTCCATTAAGCATGCGATGTGTACAAATTTAACTTTCTTTACACTGTTACCTCTGAATCTCTAAAAGATTTTGAGTTACTCACGTTAGTGATTCTAATCACTAGACACATCACGAGCCAAAGCATTATTCAATAAATGTATAAATATAAAAGGTGTTCGGGGAATCAGTTTCAAACTGAAACATAGATCATATTATTATATTGATAAGTAGTAATTTCATATGGTGAAAGCAGTGGAATTATGAGGCCTATTTCTGATGACAGCGGGTGGTAAAGGGAAATAATATGGCAAAGGCACATTACGCAACAAAATTGCGGCAATACTTATTTTAGATAAATAGGTAGCGGTTCACTTAATTTTCTTTTCACACTAGCTACCAAAGAATTATCCTTTTATATTTAACATAAAACTCATAACGATAATACAGCCCCAGGCAAAAACATTTTTGCTTTTCTACTGCAAAGCAATTATTATTAAAACGAAATATTTAACGAAAGATGCTTTTACCTTTTTTATTAAAAGTTGTATATTTATTGTATTTTTTTAATAATATCAAAGTAATAAAATATATTTTTCATTTGTGTACGAAACGCTGAGTAATCTTTATTACGTAAACGTAAACGTAACATTACACTTAAAAGATTTTTTTTCAATTATTTGGAATGAGTATAATGGAGATTTATTAATTTACTTCTTTAGCACATTCGTCTAGACATCATTTCCATTCAAATGAGCTGACAGTACATAGACTTGTATCGTAGACGCAATTTCGATACAATTACATCTCTGCTTTCCATACAAATAACAACCATTTTTACATGTTTATCAAGTGGGGTACTTAGATATTCAAAAGACGTTATAATATTTTAAGCACAATAATTCTCAAGGTAATTTTGTATTCAAATTTTCTAAATAAGATGTATAGGTGGAACAAACAATTTTAAAAGTAACTTGTAAATAAAAATGTTTAGATATCAATGACATAAGTTTACAAGGTGATTTTCATGGGTTTTTTTTAATATTATGTATATTTTTTTTACTATAGTAGACTATAGTATGATGTAGTGAGAAAAAATTGAAGTCTTTTAACAGGATTGGCTTATCACTAAGTTCCCAGGTTCTCTCTGTCTACCCTGCTATATTTGCGGAACACAGCGAAAACCTAGTAAAAAAAGGGAAAAAATAGATTCCTCCATCTTTTTGTGGAAGATTAAAATGGTCTCGTCACTGACATCATGGCGTCATGGTAAATTGCCCCATAAACATTTTAATACATATACATACAAACGGAAATATTGATTGACTGTTCTATTAAGAATAAAATAAAACGAAACACTGGACGGATGGAGCTATAATGCGGCTTAGGCCTCGTTCGCACGGCGACTTTTTATGGTACGACAAAAATTTGTTTCAATAAAACAAATGCATTCGCGTGGATACGTTCACACGGAAGAGATTTTAAATCGCGGCTGAATTTTATCGCGTGCTCCTCCATTTCAAAGCAGAAGACCTTGGTCCGCGTTTAGGGTTTATAGTTCATTACCTTTTTTTATATTTTTCCCCGTTTTTTCTTTTTTTTTTCAATTTATAATTATTATGTGAATATAATTTTTAAAAAATATAATTTACAAAAAAAATCGGTCTTCGGTAATTCCGGCACCATTTTTAAAAGGTAAGAAAATAATTTAAGACATTTATAATAATTATAGTACAAAATCTTTATTTCTAAAATAAAATTCTAATTACATTAAATTTACAATTAACATAGATTATTTTTATTTATTATCAATAAAATACTATACGAGCACAAAAGTGTGACTGTAACGCGACGGTTGTGAGGAGGAAATGAAATATTTGTTTAATTTTATATTTCCCTTCGCTCTGGTGTCGAGGCAAAGCACGGCGTTGAGATCCGCCACTCAACTTGTAAAGCTTCCAAAATTTGGCAGAAAGTGGGGAACGGAGTATCTTAACACTAGGTTCCCTCTGCCTACCCTGCTGTGTGCGGATACAGCGTAAAGCCGATTAATTGATTAATTAATTAATAAGACACTGACATCACAAAGTGGAACGATACAAAAATTTGTTCCTAAAAAATGAAGTATAAATTATTATTTTTCTACTTTTTTCATCATATAATTAATATCTAAAAATTTACTTTTTATTACATTTAATATAAAAATGAAGCCGTCATGGCGCAGCGGCAAGGGTGTAAAAAAAGAGAAACAACCCTCGACGCGAGCCAAGGTCTTCTGCTCGTGAGAACTCCCAACTCCCCAGTTTAGCTATTATAATTACAGTATGAATTGTATAATTTACCATTGTATTCTAATGATATTTTGTAGCAGTTTTACATTTTTTAAAAACATTGATAAAACGTCAAATAACATCTTTTTCTAAAAAGGAAACCGTACTAGATCGATTTATCGCTATCCAAAAATCTAATTATTGGAGCGGTTTTCGAGATTCATCAAATTAGAGTAACTTGCCTTCGCGGTGAATTACAGAAGTTTCTCGTAAAAATATTTTTAGTTTTAGTTAAAGTTTCTGTTTTATTATCACAATTAATCTTTATTGTACCTACGTAGCAGTCCCTGCTACCAAGAATGACATAAAAGTGGTCCTTGATCAAGAAAAGGTTGGGAACCCCTGATATAATGAGCAATTCAAGATTTATGTGTGAGAACATCGTAGCCACGTTCCGTTGCTATAAATACGAGTGCGACCACTTTGAATGCTCACGGTGTACTGACCGTAATGCAAGCAACTGTTTGTCTCCCGACAGAACAGTAGTAGGGAGTTCCATATATTCTATTTCAGTCGCCGGGCGCTTAAAATTGAGGAGCGCGCGATAAAATTCAGCCGCGATTTAAAATTTCTTCCATGTGAACGTATCCACGCAAATGCATTTGTGCTATTAAAACTACTTTTTGTCGTACTACAAAAAGTCGCCGTGCGAACGAGGCCTTATTTCGTTTATGCAGTGTGAAAGAGAGATATACTAGTGAAAAAATGTATAAAACTATTCCGTTACTCAGTGATTGACAGATAGCGTACAGCCGAAAGTAGATTTTGCGGTTGTTATGCCCCGCAAACGACGTTGAGCTATAACTTGTATCTTATAAAAGTATTTTTATTAATTGGAATATGTTGTTTTAAAAACTTCTAAACGAAAGTCGGTAACAAAAAAAGCAATAACAAATAAAAAAGCAGTAACATATTATTTAATTGTCTATCGCTACTTGAAAAGTAAAATTTTCATCAGTTTTTCACAAAAGACAAAGTCCTTGCAAATATATTTGTGGGTGATAAACTAACTTCTATCAATCATTTCGTATAGACGACAGCTTCGAGACAGTGTCAAGGACAGAGTCTAATGATTTAGTTGATATTAATTTAATGTAAGTCTAGGTCATGTAATTTTATGTCATTGATAATCGAGTATCGAGTAAAAAAACTATGATATAAAATATGATAGTAAAAATATTAATTAAAAAAATTATAAAAGGTTATAAGCACTCATTTTGTATGAAATAACTAATACTACAATTATAAATTTTTAATAGTTTTTATCTGTAATCTATACATCTAATTGTATACATATAAATTAAATTAAAGTGACTGTCTGTGATTTCAAAATAACCATGTTTTTTCAAGTAAAGTTATTTACAAAATACTAAAACTCAAACACAACGTAGTAAATTGGAATATTTGTTTTTTGTTTAACACTAGGTTCCCTCTGCCATGTGGATATAGGATACCGCGTGAAGCTGATTTAATATTTTTAATATAGGTATCATCAATAATATTCAACAGGCTGTATTGAAATGACACGGCTTGACTCTTCATTTCGCGGTAGACAATAAATTAATACTAATTGACTTTGCAAAATAAATTACCCTGAAATATAAATTAAAATTTGTGGCCTACGTGTATTTTTCAAAGATATCGTATAGATTAAACTTATAGCATGAAAATATAATAAAACAGAATATATTACACTATTCATTTTCTTATTAAAATATACCTGTTGACAAATTACCTTTTTTTATGAAACAGAGGTGTCCAATTTTATTTCAGCCATATGATATACAAGCCCACGGCTCGTATCACAAGTGTAAAGCCAATTCTTTGTTGTGTAATATACTCTTAGTTATTTCTAACTCTCTCTTCTCTACCAAGGGGGCTAAACTGCAGACAAAACCTGTATATAATATATACGTATACTTTGAATACATAACGACGCTGAAAGAAAAAAATTGTTTGAAAAAAATTGTTGTTGCCACGTCATTGTTGTTGATTTCAAAATATTTAGACTATCATGATGCCGTTGGTAGGATGCAGCGTCGGGCGAAAGAGCGTGATGGCTGTGAGCGTGATGGTTTGACGCTCACATGAGGCAAAAAAAGACTAAATACCTCAAATTCTGCCACTTAATACACAATATTTCGATTGAAGTGAATCTTAAAATAATATTTACATAATGCTGTTAAATAGAAAATTCCACCGTACCATTTCAGTATTGTAGGGCGAAGAGAAATTTCTTTATTTTGTGCTTGATATGAGTCAATATATGGATATAATTATTAGATGATCGATTCATATCAAACGCAAAATACAATAGATTAAAGAATAAATATATGTTTTAATAATAATAATAATAATAAAGGTATTTTTATACATTCTTGTTTTTTTAAAATAAAGCAACAACCTTTCAATAACATTTTCGTCCTAACATCTTTTATGTATAAAAAAGATCCCTTCCGCATTATGTAAGGGAAGATGTTCTTTGGTCAAGTGTCAAAGGAGTTATGAATATATGATAAAAAGTCTCTATTTTATGCGTCCATTGTTTTTAGGGACAAAGTTCTTCGGATATATGAAATAATAATTTAGGGGTGGCTTGAGAAGAATGCAGGAAGTCGTATACTCATTTTTTTAGACATCATATTGATAATATACCTACTTACGTATCGTAAGTACTTACGTTTTTGAAATATTTACAATTTTTTTTAGACACTAAATATGTGAGAAAAATCATTCAGTTTTAATATTTTAAATTGTTTTTATTTTATTACCCTTCTGTGTCTTTCTTTATTGTATCTATTTAAAATTTACCAGGAGCTTGTCATTATTACTAAGTCCTGTAATAATTAGGTGAAGTTACACGTAACAAGAGAGAAAAGATTGCTTGGTGAATAAAATAGGAAGGAAGGTTTCGGTATATTCGAAAATTTTATATAATCTACTTATATGAATAATAATAGTTTTATAAAAAAAAAATGTTTTCTATTTATTTTTAAACAATTATTAAATAAATTTATTATTAACAGAAATTTCGTGTGTGTAACCTGATGTTGAAATTCATTAATCTTGTTATCGATTTACCAATAATTGAATTGTCGTAGCCATCCTCTCTGTACTTTTTGTTTTCATTTTATGATAATAAAATAGAATAAAATAAGAGAAGCCTTTAGTACATCATCCGACTGTAAATGCGACGGTTGTCGGTTCGATTCCCACTATGGAGAATGTGTGTTATTTACAAATCAACGCTCTGGTTACAAGACCAAGCGCAGTGTTGAGTTCCACCACTCAACACGCAAGTTCCACAGAAAGTGGAGAATTATATTAAAACATTAATAATAATGAAATTAAGAACTTAATTAAGAAATTCTCCCACACCTATAGCTTATAATAGGTAACTTAAGAAAACAAATATTTTTAACTACAATTATAATTAATTTAAGTATTTTTACAATTCTAGGTGTGTGTAAATATATTAAAGAAAAGTTAATTATGAACTCATTCAGGCCAGTCACAACCGACCGTTGTAACTGGCCTGAATGAGTTGTGGGTTGTGGGTTCGATCCCCACTCGAGGAGATGAAATATTTACTTAAATTTATATTTCCATTTCTTCGCTCTGGTGTCGAGGTTAAGCGCGGCGTTGAGTTCTGCCACTCAACACGCAATGCCTCCAGAATTCGGCAGAAAGTGGGGAACGGAGTGTCTTAACACTAGGTTCCCTCTGCTTACCCTGTTATGTTTTGTTATACATTCAAATTAACAATTGATTCAAAGTATAAGCGATAATCCCATTACTTTTGTTAGAAATTGGTAGTTTTAATTTAATATAATACCTTATAAGTTACGATCTGGTACCACGTGTTCCAAATGTAGTCGTAGAAAATTTAAGATAATATTTCATCTACAAATTTTATTCATTGCGCTATTTATATTTCATATAGATTAAGTGAATTTTATTTTGTTTTAAAGTTTAATGTTCAATATATTCTATTAGGTATACTTTGTTCCTTGATCTATACCTAATTAGGTTTTAACGTTTTATTTGACCCTTGGAATGTGAAAAGGAATTCATAAATGTTTATATATGATATATCACATGACAGGACTAGAAATGACACATTCTAAGTGCCCGAAGTAACTCTAACCGTAGATACAGTGGACGTTAATTGTAAATTCGAACTAGTTGCTCCTGATATTATCGTATTCAACCAAACAAATTATTAATTAATTAACTTATATAAGCAAAAAAATTAAGTATTTCAAAAGAAATTTATTTTTACTAAAGCTTTCGAAAAAAATTATAAAGCCATAACAATTTCCTATTAAAAAAGTTCGAGACGAACCTTTGAACGTCTAAAATTTTTACAGTCCGTCAATTTCGAAAGGTCCAGGATAACAGTTTTACTTATACTTATTTTATTATAACAGAAAATGTACATTCAGTTTTGGGTTTTTAATTTTGGTTCTTGTTTTATATACCATCATGGCGCAATAGGAGTGTCTGACAGTAAACGAAGTATTTTTTATTATTATTATTCTTTCTTACACTATAGACTTACGAAAAGTACGGACACCTTTTGTCATCATATAATTTGTTTTAATTATTTTTTACCTTTAGATATTATTTAGAACTAGACTTACGTTATTATACAGAGTGTTTTTTGCTTTTTTTTTTTTACACCGCTTTCTAGTCTATAAAATCCTAATACAATTAAAACAAAAGAGATTTTGCAAAATTAAAGAATCGTTTTACAAACAAAACAAATAATTAAATTATCGTTTTAAAATCAAACGCAACTTGTTAAGAATGACGCACACAAACACTAACCAATTGCGTAAAATAAAAAGATCGTATTTAGTAAAAAAAATTAAATAATTGGATCAAAAAAGTTAAGTAATTAAATAATTAGATTTTAAAAATATCTAAGTATTAATGATTCATAGTTATAATTTCTTTCAAAAACATGAATGTGAAACGAGAGCCAAGTTAAATGTTAAGTAATGCGTCATTCTCAACTTAGCCGACAAAAGAGAGAGAGTTCTGAGTTCACTCTAGAACACAGACTCTAGAAGGAATATTTCTCAAGTAAATTTTTTGTACCACCTTATTTTTTTTTCTTACGACTTCTAAGTAAATATACTTATTAGGAAAAATAGGCAAATAAACAAACTAACTTTACTATTTTATTACTATAGTTCCTTGCTTGATAATACTAACTTGATAATACCTTACATTATGTTATTGCTTATTACTTTTGTAAGTATACGCATAAATATATAGAGAGTTACAAGAACATCGGAAGCTTATTAACATGGCTCTATGCGAATTGCGAACACCATCTTGGCGTATTGTTTTAATTCCCCACTCTAACAAGACAAAAAGCGACGTTGAGTTCCGCACACAATCTAAGGCCTGCAACACACCTGTATTTTTTAGTATTACACGTAGTAGTGGACGGCGTTAATCATTTACCATTAAGTGACTCGTACGTTAGTTTGCCTTGTTTTTTGCATAAAGTATCTCGAATATGTCCGTAGAATGGAGAACGGAGAGTCCTAACACCGGGTTTTGCCACTCGTACATTACTTTGTCATCGTGCTTAACTTATCATTAAATAAAAATAAACTTGATTTTAACTTGAACTTTTCAAAATTTTTAACCAAAGCTAGCTAGCTCAAACACACATTCAGCATTTTTATACAGGCACGTAAGCAATAAGTTTCCAATCATTTCCGAGTACGATTCTAATGGAACATTATTTCCTTTGTTCCCATGAGTACGACGGTCAATTTATTGAGGTACACTTGATGCTATACTTCAATGCATTTGCAATAAGGAATTTAATATACGATCATTTTTTTATTATATTTTATGCATTGTCTACATACGAATAATTTAAATTTTACAAACTGAGAGATTAGATATTGAGGAAAATATAATATTTTAAACAATTTTCATTTTCAAGTTTCAGTCGTGGCGCAGCGGTGACTGTAAAATCGACTGGTTGTGGGTTCGATCCCCACTTGAGGAGATGAAATATTTACTTACATTTATATTTCCTTTTTTTCGAGGCAAAGCGCGGCGTTGAGTTCTGCCATTCAATATGGCAGAGACAACAATGCCTCCAGAATTCGGCAGAACGTGGGGAACGGAGTATCTTAACACTAGGTTCCCTCTGCCCACCCTGCTGTGTGCGGGATACAGCGTGAAGCTATGATGATGAATGATTTAAGTTTTATCCTATCCAATGAAACAAACTCTAAACGTTAAGAGAAGTTGCCAAAATGCAATAGTGAAAACTGCATTTAAATCGCCAAAAACTGCATTTAAGTCATTTCTGAGATTAGCGATCATAAATGCACAGAAAATGATTGTTTTGAGTTCTATTACAATGTTGTTGACCTACAATCCTGAAATTGGTACGGGACCCTCGATGACTCTTCCTAATATTCTTAATATACAAAATTAATTAAATATCAAACAAATTGTTTATAAAAAAAATCTTATTAGGAATATTTAAATCACTTGACGTTTAACGCATCACACCTATCATCACACAATGTTTCGAAAATGCACCGGAAAGTGGCACACGGAATGTTTTAACATTAGGTTCCCTGGTATTTTTTAACGCTCTCATCCTACACGTATTAGAATTACAGTACGATACAAATTTATAAATTTCATTGATTAAACATAAACAAAATATATCGTAGGTTTAAAGATTATCACGCCTTCAAGTCCTCCGTAGATTAGTCAAATAACAGTGTGAACTTTCTATCAGGTCCGCCAACTGAACTGACTTAAGTAAAGTTCCTTCTAACTTGTCGTCCGTTTCGAAGTTTGTTTTAAGATAAACCATTTAAATTTTATTAAACTTATTTTATAAAACCTTACTTTTGTAGCACTGTTCCTGTTGACTTTAAACATAAACTGAAATTTTAAGATTATTTATGATTTGCTTTATTTTATGAGCCGTCGCTCATTGTCATATGTCATATAAACATTAAAAGAGACGTAATAACTGAATAAGCTTTTAATATATATTTTTTTAATTTCCTAAGCCAATTGGTGTATTTTTGTAATTTGTTCACGTACACTTCTTATTTTGCTAACTTCAAAGTTCAAAGACTTTATATAGTTACATTTTTTTTATTCCTATAAATATTTGATCTATATTAACTGATCTAATTTATTTCTTTTATATAAATATCTTACATTTTACTATGATAACAATATTTTAATTTGAATTCTAAAAGGAATATGGGACAGTGAGAGTGCACAAAATGCGATGCTATACTTATTATTCATTCTTTGACGTTCCGGAAAAGATATTACATATACAAGTACTGTATATTTATAAATGTCTATATTGCACATAATTGAAAATGAAATATAGAATTCCAGAAATGAAATAGATCAAACGAAAATCAAGATTGCTTGCTAAAGCAGCTTGTATACAGAACTCACCTTCCTTTATTTAAACTTCCGCCAAGTCGAAAGATCAAGTTGATATCCTCAGGGAACCCTCGTGGCGTAATCTAAACTAAAGCTGATACAACTTACACGATTAAAACGACAAGTTTAATGTTGAAACCAGCAATCCCAATGGACTGGGTGGAAATCGTGGGTACGATCTTAAATTAATTACTTATTATAAATGATAAACTAATCAATTTGCAGACCACCAATTTGTCATAATTCTTAAACACATTAATTTAAATGATTTTATAATGCGGCATAAGAGGTCATGTTTAAAATTTAAAAAACTTTTTACATAAAATAATGAGAGTATTTGCCTAAGGATCAATAAATGCGTCTCGTTTAAATATGAATGCAATATCTTTAATGCTCCAAAAACACTTATTATAATTATCTCAGTTTTTTTGGACAAAGACAAAAAAAACTATGTTAATAAGGAATAATGTAAAATTATTTTCCTTAAAACATTCATGCCGTAGAACCTATTAAGTACAGCTATTTACTCTCAGGTCACCTCGTGATTTGCATAATGGGACTGTAAAATGAGCTGTTAAAGCTAATTTGCATACTTGATATCAATAAGTGAACAGAATGTTCTGTATATCAGAATACATTATGTTATAATCTAGCCACTAACATACTGACGATATTTCGATACAGTATCACTATAATATTATAGTGATACTATATCAAAATCTCGTCTGTCGTCGTTCTATGGTCACTCAGGATAATAGTCAAAGCGTGTTTACATTTATTTTATGTGCAAGTTAGGGTAATTCCAGCTTGCACTGGACTATTAGGTTAATATTTGATTTGTTGCCTTGTGGTAAAAAACGCCAAATCAATTTTAAACTTTCAATTTTATCCCGAGTGAACACAGAACTCGGCACCCATATATGTTTCCTATTATTATGTCGGCGAAATTGAGAACGACGCACTACTTAAGATTTAACTTGGATCTCATTACACATTTATGTTTTTTATAGAATATCATAACTTTTTGTAAATAAATTATGACTATTAATACTTAAATATTTTTTAAATTGCTTTATTTTCCTACGTTCTTTGATCTAACTTTCATACTTTTTCTTTCTAATAGTAATAATCAATAATTATAAATATTGTTAAAAGAAAAACTTTTTTTATTACAGCATGTTAGTGTAATAAATAAATATTATATATATTAAACATATAAAGCTTAGTCGAAATGCGGCTAATGGAGACCATTGGCCGCAATACAGTCCTTTAAGCGTTGAAGATTTAAATAATTATCAATAGCACCACGCATCTTTCTATGGGGAAATTCTTTACTGCCAATTGTATGAATTAATTTAGGGACTCCTAACCATAATGGCGTTTAAAACAAGTCTTATTCTCTAAAACTGACCATAAATCATAATCAAGTGTATTAAGATCAGTACTAGTTGACAGCCAGTCAACTAGTTCTCTAGAGCTGAACTCTGGCGAAGTCCAGATCGTTCGTTTCTAACCAAGATTGGAGGGACCGAGCTTTATTACCAGGCGTTATATATATATATATATATATATATATATATAGGTAGTTGTTTTAATTTTACCGCCCCATTTTAAATGCATCTCTTATGGCAATGCAAGTATCAAGTCATTTTTTAAAATACGTGACTTTAGGCACTATCTTCATCTCCCGAAAACCTTTTGCTTTCGGACAGTTTTTCTTCGATTTCTTTCCCTTACTGCTTTGAACCTTTGCCTTTTGTGTACAAACACCACGTTGACGGTCAGATATTTTTCTGTCACAAGCAGAGGAGGTTTCATTGTATCTATCATAATTTTAAATATTAATATATTAATAAACCTTTGAGTTAAATTGTTGAAATTTGATACACATCATAAGCTAGGGGGTTTACAAAAAACATGCTAATTTTCGTAAGTAAGTAAGGTTTACTAATTGATTATTTAATAGCATCCTTATTTTAACGAAATAAGAGTGTTCCTTTGTTTTCAAACTATTCAAACGAAAACAGCTTTCCCTATAATGACCTGTCGCAATTCAAATTTTAGCACCCACAATCTATCCTCCTTTATGGCTAACTGTGACGTTTGATATTGAATTCATCACTTTTATATCACCTCCATGACATGATTATGGATCGTCGTCGATTGCAATTTCGCGTCATCGATTTATTACGCATAATTTTGTATGTCGTGTGAAACATTATTGTCTTTTATTATTTTAAAGAAGTTTTAGTTACAACATGTTGTAACGATCCATACCAGAACTAAATTGTGTAGGTAAATAATATAATTAATTCTAAAACATAATCATTTATAAAAAAATATTATTTAATTTATAGCTTAAGATAAATAAAACCTTATAAATAATAGTTTAGTTCAGTTCTTTAATTACGCGTTCCGTTCACAAGTAATATGAAAGTGACGTAATATACCGTAGGTAAAACACGCAGATATAAAATATATTTATTAAAATAATTTAATAATTATATTTAATCGTTGTGTATTATAATTTAAAATAAATAATAACATAATAAATATTTTGATTACTGTAAAATATCATGTTGGCTGAATAAACTAATGTCAAAGTCAAGAAAAAGGACAGAAAGAGAGGGGAGATGGCGGACGCGTCTGAGGAAGGATGGATGTTTTACATGTTTAGAGAAGTTTTAATTTATAAATAATATATATTTAGTTACATATTATATGGAAAAGGAAATGGAGTTAGTACATGCAATAGTGATATAAGTATTCGAGGCTGGTAAGATAAGTTATAAGTGCTTATTACGTATTTACGGTTGTTTGTTTTGGAATACTTCGTCGGTAAGTTTTTAATAGCTTATTATTAAAACAAAGAAGAGTAATATTAATGCACGTAATGCCGTCAATATCTTGAGATAATTATTATTTATTTAGTAAATGGAAATAAATACATAAATATGTTTTTATGAGGTATGTAAAATTACAATTATATTAATGTACGCCGAATGCCTGCCGCCATCTTTGTCTGATGCTTGTATTTGAATTGTGAAATGAGAGTTAAATAGATTTGGTGAAATATAATTACTTATAAATGTAATGTATGAATATTATATTACTAAATATTTAACATATTACTATAAAAGGAAATATAAATTTAATAGTATCATTTATAATATTATATAAAATTATTATATCAAAATAGGTATTTACAGTTTATAAATATTATATAATAAGAGTCTATTTAATGTTCTACAATAAAGGTAATCTGTCAAGATATTTAATTAATTATCATACAGATATTAGACAGTAACAAAATATTAATTATGAACTATTTGTACGATTGTCGGAGTTCATTGACCCTATGTTTTACTAATAACTGATATTGGAGTCACAACCGACTGCTGCTTAGCTTCGTTGTTACTAATATGCTTTTCTAGACCAATTGCTATGGCCTTTTATTGTTAAACTGATCTGGTGTATGTAGTAGTGTCCGCCTATGAGTCTAACAACTTGTTTTAATGTAGAAAACAAATGAGACACGACTGTGGGGTGTGTGCCGTGCGTTTATTTAACATATCGGCCGCCTTGCGATAGTGCGTTCGATCCAACGACTTATATTGATCTCACAAATCAATCAACGTCACAAATCACTATTCTAATACAATCTTAATATAAACAAGCGTAATCAGTGCGTTCAGAAAGATCACACAAACGTCTCGGAGAGTTCAATAAAGACTGCAACCACGGTCTGGTAGGAATTCACGGTGTAGAGGCGGGGCGGTGCCCTTGCGCTTTCTTCCTTTTATTATAACTAAAGATTCTACACAGTAATAGTAGAGAGGAAGATAGGATGTCTTCGATATACTTAAGAAATGTCACAGGAGATTAAAACGGACAGACTACGACATGTTATTTATCAAAATATATTTTATTTGCACTTATATTAAATTTATGGTACATTTCATATTAATACTGTTACCTCTGAATCTCTAAAAGATCTTGGATTACTCACGATCACTACGAAAGGGTTCTATCTATACTAGACGTATCACGGATCATTTTATTTAAATATTTTGTTGAGTAGAGTGAGGAATCAGTTACAATGTCAACATAACATCTTTATGATAACGTGTTCAGATCCAATAATAAAACTATAGCCATTTCGTCTGTATTGCAATAGAAAGTTTTTTTTTGTTAACGAAATCCTGAATAAAAAGTTTGATATTAAGTTGCATTTTCTAAAATGAAATTAAAACGTTTTTAATTAATGTGATATTCCACTAGAGATTTGTTACAAATAAACGCGCCAACCTCAGAACCTACTCGTTATTTTCCCACTGTAACTGCGGTCAGAGTTACCTCTAATTAGTTAATATGTTAACACAATTGTATTAATAAATTAACACAATTAATCGTAGGCCAGTCGTGTCGCAGGGGCACAAAGTGTGACTGTAAGCGCGATAGGTTGTGGTTTCGACTCCCACTCGAGGAAATTAAATATTTAACATTTTCATTTTCCTCGCTCTGGTGTCGAAAAAAAGCGCGGCGTCGATTTCCAGAATTTGGGAAAAATGAGGTGCAAAGTGTCTTTAGACTAGAACCCATCTGGCAGCCCTGCTGTATACGGGATACAGCGTGACGCTAAAAAAATACAATTAATTAATGTGTCACGTATCTATCATATACAACTTTTAATTATTTGCACTTTACACAGAAGACGAAGACCCAAGTACCTTGTTTATAAAATTATTTTTTACGATCTATCTAAAAACATAGCATGATGTTCACCCAGATTCAAATGTTTCTGAATTAGTAAAAAAGTAAGGAACGTAAGTGAAAAAATAAGTCACTATATTTTCTTTTTTTAACCCAACAAATTATGAACTAAAAATATATAGATTATATTTTGCAAAAAATTTAAAATGTAAATTATATTTTTTAAAATTCATATAACCACTAGACACCTGAGCGCATAATCTCGAAAGTTGCATAGAACGCAAGCGATGCTTGTCTATTGGAAATTCATGAACCTTTTAAAAGATGTTTTGTATTTCTTTCTTTTTCTTGTATCATATTAATATAAAATGAAAATTGTATATCAAAAAATATTATAATACATTCTTACGACGTAGATACATAACATTCTTATATTTTTTTGAACTTTGCGAGAAAACCTTTTCAAAACGGTTTCAATGCGAGATTCAAGAGACTTTGCGCGGTGAATAACGGATCTCAACGCTCCGTCATGTAAATTAAATTAAAAATTCTCCCGATTAGCTATTGATAAATGAACCGCTTTGGTTTGGTGCCTTGTGGTAAGCTTGAATTTTATCGCGAGTGAACATATAACTTGACACCTATATAGAT
The DNA here is from genome assembly GCA_013421005.1 of Heliconius erato x Heliconius himera. Taxonomy (NCBI): domain Eukaryota; kingdom Metazoa; phylum Arthropoda; class Insecta; order Lepidoptera; family Nymphalidae; genus Heliconius; species Heliconius erato x Heliconius himera. Next base: position 15,600 of record JAATLQ010035897.1, on the reverse strand, counting down.
CTACCATTCTTTTATCGGTAAAATCTTACTTAACATTTTTTTATTTATATATATATATAAATAATAAAATGAGAGGAGAATATATATATTCTTCGCTCTCTATTTCACATTTATGTTTTTATGTACACTTAAATAAAATTAAATAAATATTCTTAGAGTTCAAGCTAGCGAAGTCGTAGAATACTTAATATTATATAATGCATTTCATCTTTACCAGGACTCAGCGCAATGTACACTGATTTTCTTTTATGCTCTTACTAATGAAATTTCATCAAAGCTGAATTGATATCAAAATATGTCATTAAAAAAATATCGAAGCCAGTCGTGGCACAAGGGCAAAAATTTAGAACTATTAATTCGATATATATATTATTTAAAACTTTCATTTGCGGCGTTGAGTTCCACCACTTAACACACAATGCCTCCAGAATTCAGCAGAAAATGGGGAACGACAGTGTCTTAATGGGAACGGAGTATCTTTACACTAGGTTTTCAGGTTCCCTCTGCCAACTCTGTCATATACGGGTATAGCGTGAAGCTGAAAAAAATAAATAAATGGTTTTCTGTAAAGTCAGTTTACGGACGATTATTTTACGTTGTAGCAACTTACGTTTCTTACGAAAACCGTTATGGAAAATTGCACAATTTTTTGAATTTAATTATTATCACTGATTGAATTATCATTACAATTATATTTTTACAATAAATTAACATTTATTTGCACTTGGTATTTCAAATATTGTTTTTTGTTTTAGCTCTAGCTATTTCTTTATAAGTAACAATGAATGGAAATATGTTTTAAAAGCCGAACGCTTAAGGCTGATCCGGCCTCTCTATCGTTCGTTCCGCGCTCTCGCTTGTACTCTGCTTAAACGGAACGTGACAATGAGCCATAGTTTCTCATGCTGATGGTTATTGATTAATAAGACGTTATTACATCAAAAAATTAAAATGAAATTATCCTTTAAATCCAACTCTCATCAGTATTTTTTTGAAAATTAATTCGTAGGCTCGTAGGTAGGTCTAAAATATTATTTCAATATTTCTTATAGCAAAGCAACGTCTAAAGGCTAAAAAGTTCATGTATTGAAAATTGCTTCATTAGTCAACCTCTTTTGATACTTGCCATATTCACCATTTTATAATACTTGGAAAATTCAAAGATTTACGTCGTCAAATAAATGAAAATGTTCTTTGTAGCTTTTCATTTTCTTATAAAATATTTCTTAATATTTGATACTGAAGGTTTTGCTAATCATATTTTTCGTTACTTTTAATATTAAAAATGTAAGTGACATTTTAGTTAAGACTACATTGTAAAATGCCAAGTGAAAAATTAAAAACTTTATTTAAGTACTTACATATAACTATAACTAGCTTCACGCTTTATTCCTAGCGTAGTCGTAGCGTAGCGTAGGCGTAGGTAGTCAGACTGAACGGAGCGCCAAACGCTACGGTCTCTACATACATATTTCGCCTCGTCCACTGTCATCAACCTCTTCATACATGCCCTCCGAGTAGTCCGAGTCCTCATGCTTTTTATGTGACCTTCTTCCAGTATCTTTGGTACTGTGTTTTTGAAGGTCACCCGAGGTCTCCCCCTAAATCTTTTACGACTCACTTTTCCACCATAAATATTTTTTGCCATTCTTTCATCACTCATTCATTCGACGTGCCCAAACCAGCTGAGCACGTTCTTCTTCATTCTCACCGTGACCCACCGATACATATAAGTAAAATAAAAAAATCTGTCTGTGATATGAAACTATCCTTGTTTTTAAGTGCATATAGTTATTTACATGATACTAAAACATAAACAACGATTTTATTTTTTTTATGCTGTATAGTTTGTATGTCTTTATCCCCAAAACAGATGAACCGATTTTATGCGACTTTCATTGAAAAATAGATATGGTTATGGAGCAACTTTTAATCCCTGAGCTCGGGCGGATCAATATACCGAAAAAACCGTTTGTACCGTTTGTATAATACCGGATATACGCGGAAAAAACCGTTTGTAATGTGCACGTACCTACCGCTTACCTAGATAGACATGAAATAACTAAACAATTTTCTATTAAAAACTACAATTTATGTATGGGAGGATATACAACTTATTAAATGTATTACAGTATAAATAACAATATTAAAATAATCAACCTTTTTTTCCTAAATAACATTGATTAAATATCCATATATTTCAAGTTGGCGAAGCCGCGGGGAGGCAGCTAGTATTATATAGAATATATATTTAGGAAATAATTTAAAATGTCATAAAAATAAATTTGTGCGTCGTGGAGCAGCCGTATAGTGATTGTCTGACTGCTTTAGAGGTGACAATTATGGGTTCGATTACCACTCGGAGTCATCATATTTTTTTCTAGCAGCAAAAGGTCTTTATATTTATCGCTTCCTATTATGTCCGAAATAATTCGATTTTTTGTATATGATTCCGTTACGTTCACGAATAGCTTTCGACACTTTCGGATACCGAGCTTACTAACATCCTAAATCACATATGTATGATACAATATTGTATAATATAATAGTATGTTGTAGATAAATATAAGCAAATCTTTGTAGCAAATGTACCATCAGAAGGATTTTCCTACTTTTTTAATTTAATAAAGCTCTTTCAATTCGGACGGCTCAAGTTTACGAGGCACCTCCTAATTTCCCAACCGACGATCCGCGTTGATAACAAAGTTAACATTGTTGACTCAATAGCCGAGCTACATTACGTCGTTCACTTATTTATTTTATGTCAGTAAGAACGGGTCGGGGGAAAAACTGCTTGCAATAAAAAAATATTATGTTTTGTTTTTGCCACATAAAATTTGGTGGAATGGGATATGTTACTCTAAGCAGTTTGTTTACAGATTTTTGTCTATTATTTGTTTGTTTTACTTCAGGTTGTATTATCTCGTACAATAGCATGGAGTGTGGGGGTGGAAAACTGGGAATCTGATAGTTAGAAACTCCGTTCCCCGTTTATATACTTCCGTTCTCCACTCTCCACCAAAAGTTTGAGGCATTGCTTGCTGACTGGCGGAACTCAATACTGCGCTTTGCCTCGTTACCGGAGCAAGAAAATAAAAATATTAAATATTTAATTCTTCTGAGTTGAACCCACTGTCTGTCAACTGTCACTTTTGCAGTCGGAGGCTTGTACCCCTGCGCGAATTACTCAATTATTTCAGTAGTAAGGAAATCATTTGGCTATTTTAATATTAATACGTACATTTTTTTCAATAAATTTTTCTTCACTTTTCTAATTATTATTATATTATATTTATACTTACTGGATGGTGTAACAAGTGCTTGTCACTCACACAGTATGACGATGCCTTAGTCTTAACAAGGTGAAGATTAGTTACAAAGTGAAATAGATATCAAATGTTCTTCAACTTAAGATATTTATCCAATTTTACAGGTTATATAGATTATTAAATAGATAGAAGCAGTGGTGGCGCAGTGGCAGAAGTGTAACAACGCAACACTTACGAGTTCTATTCTCACTCGAATAAAATATTGAATATTTTCATTTCCTCGCTCTGGCAAGAAAGCAAAGCACCGCGTTGTTATATTTTTATTTTTTAGTTTCAGGCTTCATCGTGCATGTAGCAACGTAAGCAGAAAAAACTTTGTCAAGACACTTCGTTCTATAGCTAATGAACCAATTGACATGCGTATTAAATATCGAAAATCAACGTCGCGGTTATGTTACGAGAGCGCAGAAATAAAGAAATATATTCCTTTTTGTAGTCAGTCACGTCATACAATAGCCTTGTAATTTAAAGAAAAAAAATTGTCATCCTTCATACCCAACAAGAACGTTATTACATATAACTAAAATATTCTATAACAAAAAAAAATAAACTTTATTAAAACAATATTATAATAAAAAATATATATTTTAGACATTTATTTGACGACAAACAAGTTCTAAAACATAAATTATTATTGGCCGCCGAGTAAAGAACGACTTGACCCTTACTTGCAATCGTTTTTATCAGTAGTAGTAGCCTTTCCTCGGTTATCTAGTTGGTAAATTTATCCTTTTCCCTCAGATCTTGTCTTTTATACTTCACTGATTTTCTGTGTTAGAGATAATATGAATTTGTTTCCATGTAAGAGCTCGTAACTAATTGTCTTGTCAGGTGGTTATCTCTAGGATATTCTTTTCCTTTTATTATTAGTCTAATGATTTTGTAATACAAATGTATTCATTACAGTAATTTAAGTTGATATACAGAGTGGAAGTGTCGGCACCACTTTAAATGAAACCATAGTTTTAACTAAGTACTCCATAAAAGCCTTATACAATTAATTTTTATTTTCCTAAAAATGAAAAAGTGTTTTTTTTTCAAACAAAATAAATAATAAAATAGTCGTTTTAAAATAAAACGCCATTTGTCAAGAACGACGGACGCACATATAAGCCTATCAAAAGAAAACCACCGTAACGCCTCATTCCGAAATCGAGTCGTAGGCATTGGCGGCAAAGTTCAAAGTTGATTAACCTTTAGTAGTATTTTTGCAGTAGTATGCGTTTACGTTATTCGCTTCTTTGCGTAACTGCGTCACACGAAACACAGGAGTGGATAAACATCGTGAAATTAAAAAAAAATCTTACGTCTAAACTGTTGACTTATCTTAATTAATTTCTTTAGGTATAGGTTTGAAATATTTTAATTTATATGTTGTTCCCGTAAAAGGAGCGCTGCCTCTTCCACCCTGTATAGTATCTAAAGGCTTACTACGTTATATACATATATTGGAGATTGTCATTAAGTATGTACATACATGTACATACATACCCGAGCCCCCTGCGGGCATTGCCGGCTTGAACTATACGAATATTTATTAAATATTATTATTAAGTGCATTTACGAGGAAAAAATGGTTAATTATTATATAATATACATTATAAAACTTAATTTAATTATTTGGGATTTTGTTTCATTTTTTTCGGAAAAGTTGTCATATTTAATAGAAAAATGTTTAGTTATTTTATATCTATCTAAGCAGGACGTACTAATGTACCTGAGATAAATGAGGTTTCTTCCGCTAACCCTCGGGGCTATCCCGGAACCCCCACGGGATCGATTCCGTGGGTAATAAGTATAAAGTAATAAAGCCATATGTTGCTCCAGAAGTGTTTCAGAAAAAACTAGAAATCTTTCAATATGAAAGTGCCATAGAAATCAGTTCAAATATTCCGGAGATTAGCCTGAACAAAGAGAAAGACAGATATAACATTTTATAAAGTTGTTTGTTTATGTTTTAATATCGTGTAAGTAACTATATGCACTTGAAAAAACACGGTTATTTTGAAATCAAAAACAGACACTTCAATTTATCCTATATGTATAGATTTTGAAAAAAAAAATCATCAGCTTCGCACACAGCAGAGTAGGCAGAGGGAACCTAGTGTTAAGACACTCCATTCCCCACTTTTTGCCGAATAATCTGTATAGATTTTGATTGTGAATAAATTACTCTAAACAAATTTTGAAATAATTATAATATGGAAACTACGGTACAATATACGGCCGTACCGTATATTGTACCGTATTTTCCACATAATATATATTTATCTATTTATAAACATAGAATATGTGAAGATGAGAAAATATTACTCAATACTGCAACTTAAGATGAAATATTCCTCATATTAAGATACAACCTTAAGCATTATGCAAATAAACCATTTGAAATATTCAAGTTCTCGGGAATTGCAAAGATAAAAGGGTAGAATCCCCGCCAAGAGTTCTAATCCGTCTTACGTTGTCCATACAGAATAATCAGCTACTTAAACGTCTGTTCAAGTAACTTAATCCTGCCTGGGATTGCATAATGTCATCACTCATCACTAACAAACGATTCATTATTGAATATTATTAGAAATGTATGAAAGACTGTTTTAAGTTTTTTTAGTATTTTACTAAAAAAGCAATTTCGTTCGCATAATATTTTTCCAGTTTCATGCTGTACCCCGAATGGTAGGCAGAGGGAGCCTAGTGTTCATACACTCTGCTCAGAAAATATTGTAGTATCTAATAGAAAAATATTTAGTTATTTCACATCCTACCTAGATATGTAATCTAGGCAGACGTATCTCGCATAAATTTCGATCCCACGAGAACACCGGGGTAAAAATCAGCCTATATGTTGCCCCACAACCTCCATTATCTTACTGTGTTAGTCCGAGAAAAATCGATTCAGCTGACGGTTAACCCGGACAAACAGAATGGAAGACACATCGATAAACCATTTAAAATTGCTTGTTTGGGTCAAAACACAGACACCGCGCTTAATGTGGTCACTATAGCATAGAAACGAATAAAATACATATTTCATTCCTCCAAGTGGGAGTCGAAGCCATAACCGTCGCATTTACAGTCGCACTCTTGTGCCCTCTACCACGACGACCTCAAATAATATTATAATAAATATTAATGTTAAAAGCCGTTGTGGCTCAGCGTCTGACTGAAGGCGCGACAGTTGTTAGTTCGATTCCACCTCGGAGGAATGAATTGTGATAGAGAAAATTGTTACTAAGCAATTTTCATGTTTAAAAATTAGTATAATTTTTATACACTCCCGGAGAACACGAAATTTTTAATAACCAAACTCGCAAAACTGAGCACTTCAGTAGAACAGGTTACATATTAAAAGTTTTAATGAGATAAGCAAAACGAGTTTAGAACATACATGATTAATGTAATGTAAGTAAATGTAACATACATATTACATACATATATGTATGTACCTAACATAAATTTCAAGAAACATTTTAATAATAAATGTTTTTTAATAAGCTTCATCTTTATGTTTAAAACAATGAAGTCCTTTTTTTGTTTAAATATATACTAAATAAAATTTAACTAAAATCAAGCGAGTAAATGCACCAACAACAACTTAGAAAAGAAACAGATAATATTCATTATCTGATCTGAGATTAATATTAATTTTCTTCCATCACTATGAATATTTAAAAAAAATGGTTAAATGCGAGTCGGACTTGCTCACTGAGGCTTCCGTACCTATTTTAGAATTGTAGGTCTACGGAAAATACAACTTATAAAAGTAAAAATTCGATAAAAGGAGTTTTAAGAAAACTGGAGAGTTTTCGATTTTTTTTCCTTTGTTTGTATTATTGAGACTAGCCATGGCGCAGGGGCACGATATATGACTGTAAGCGCGATTGGTTGTGAAATGAAATACTTAATTAAATTTATATTTACATTTCTTCGTTTTTGTCGAGACAAAGTGCGGTGTTAATTTCCTCCACTAAACAGGCATTGCCTCCAGCTTTCAGCGGAAAGTGGAGAACGGATTATCTTAACAATAGGTTCCCTCTGCCTACCCTGCTGTGTGAGGGATACAGTATGAAGCTGAGTTATATATAAGTTCTCATTTCGTGCCAAATTTTATAACTGTAGGTACCCTATAGATTTCCCACCCCACGGGAAGTAGCCTATAGGTTCCGATTACGCAGAGAATTTCATATAAAATGAATTCAAATGAAATCGATGCAGAAATGCTCGTATTCTTTTATTATGTTTAATTAAATGCTTGATGTTTTTCTTTACCAGGACTACACTTTTCTTTTTTAATTATATTAGTTATTAATTTTTTCTTGATGTCTACGCAATACCGATATAAATGATCTTTACACACACAGTATGTGATATTACAGACAAATGCACAATAAAGTGATATTATAATAGTTCTGTTTTTACCTTTTGAGGTACGGAACCCTAAAAACGTAAAAATCTTTCTAAAGTCTAACATTTTCTTTAAGCTTCACAGTATTTTTATGATGAAATTTAAATATTCATATCCTTGTTAAGTTTTTTCTCACTTTTACGTCTAGATAAAAAAGCATATGGAGCAAACAATAAATATAGTGAAACATCACTTAAAGTTTTCTGCTTAACATCTATAAAGTATGTACATACATTGATACTTCACTGTAAACATGTTTGTGGGTTCGATTCCTACTCAGGGGAATGATTCTATTTAAATTATTTATGTTTGCCCTCTTTTGCAGAAATAGTGTGGCGTTGAGTTCTACCTCCTAACACACAATTTCTCATTAAATTAAGCGTAAAGTGGAGAACATAATATCTTAACACTAGGCCCCCCTCTGGCTAAATATACATACTTTTTTACGCCCGTATTTACAATAGCCGCTCTTAGCTCTGATATCGATCTACAGATGCCGTTTCAATAATCTATGTACGAAAACGGCATCTCAAGAACGATCTCAAAGTTAAGATTGATTTATAAACACGAGCCTATGTTAGTAATATAGCAGTAGTTAGTAATATAAAGCAAAACTGTTATAATAAAGGAGTAGCTAAACATTTTCACCCAAATTACCCTTTGATAGACGTCGTTATGTTAAATCTAATAACGTTCACGCAATAAACCGGTGTACATTACCTATAATTTTAGGTGCAAATAAGTTTATGCAAAATTAAATTATCGTTGATAAGGTATCTTTATCATTTTATTAACACCCTAATGTTATAAATAAAATATGTAAAAAATGATATAAGCCTTAACTTTACTGTACAGTGAGGCACAGTCAGACAGTAAATTCGAGGTTCGTTAGTTTGGTCCCTTCTCGGGGTAAGAATTATATTTCATTACAGTTCTTTGCGCTGGTAAATTAAGCGCGTTGATTTATTACCGTTTTATTACCGTTTACACTTAGAATGAAGTGCCTTATTGCTTGCCAAAAAAATATACCTACATAATAAAAACATCTAGTCACCAATTTTTTTTTTATGTCAACGATAATTTTACAACAACGTATGGCTCAGTGGTCAGAGTGCCTGGTCGGTTTCCAGGAGGCGAGGGTTCGAGTCCCGCTACGTTCAATTTTTTATACGTTTTCTAAATAAGTCATAATTTTCCATTTTGAGATTATTTTATAAGAATCAAATTAAATTTTAACACTAAACGACTTAAAACATTATTGTGTAATCATTTAAATGCACAACAAATAAAAAATCTACCCAACTGTGAATCGTTTAAATATATTAAAAAGTAACACCAAGATAAATAAAAAATCCCTAAACGAAATCACAAATTCGAAGTGCCCAGTTACTTGCAGTACGCTGAGCTTGCTTAAAATCACAAGGGAATTGGTAATGTCCAATACTTTCGTGGAAACAGCAGATGTAACGCTCTCCCACTGAAAATACGAAATAAAAGCATTTTTATTTACGCTGTTTTCTATTTCGTTTAAACCTGTTAATATATTTTTCTTTATTTAAATAAATGAATACTAAACTTTTTTTCATTTTTTTGCTAGCTTTACGCTTTTCTTTGTATATACTCGAAAAGGGGTAGGCAGATGTAGTGTTAAGACACTCCGTTCCCCATTTAAATTTTTTGGAGATATAGTGGTTAAGTGGCGGAACGTAGCATTTTATCTGGGAACCAAAAAAACTGTTTCCCTGAGAAGATATCGAACCCACAATCATTGCGTTTACAGTCACATGCGATCCCACTTTGTCACTGTAGCCTAATGCAATACTATATTAAATTTAAAAAAATCTAATACAATTGTTGTTTGTGAGTTTTTTAAAAGAAATCAATTTAAAAATATTTATGACAGACTATATACTAAGTTTTGAATACATAATCTTCCTGTAAGAAGAAATATAATGTTTGGTTCACTTCTTTACTATTCAAATTATAATAAAACATAAAATATTTCATTACTCATCTCTGTCTCTTTTACAGTCGCGCGCTTGTGCTCCACGACTGACCTCTAATTTAAATATAATTCCATTATTTAGCTTCACACTGTATCCTGTACATTAAAGAATAGGCAGAGGGAACCTTTCCGCCAAATTTCCAGAAATAAATAGCACATAATAAAACCAAATAATAAGCAAATATGAAATATATAAATGTGTATCTACTCTAAATAATCTTATTTCATCTACTATCAACTTTATTTTGTACTGCACAATCAATTAAATAAATTTAATGTAAACCAATTCACACATTTTTGTATTAGTTTTATGAATATAGCCATAAATTAAACATTAGGCACACCCACAGTGCCCACTCGTGTTAGCTGGACACGTCCCACAACTATCACAAATTCCATCTTAATAGGTCCCAAATTCTTACGCGCTGAAAAGGGTAGAATAGATTACGTCAAAATACCTAGCGTGTTAAACTCTAATCGAATACGAGCCACGAGCGAATCAATTGATATGTCGCTCGAAATATTTTAGGCCTTTCAGTATGGATACCGTAGCGTTTGTAGGTATAACAAGTATGTTGAAGTAAAATATGTTCGTTTGTTTTAATATTATTATTGTTTTGCTGTTGAGAAGTGATTGAATATATATGGTTGTGGGTTTGATTTTTTTATGGAAAAAGACATGGTACACGTTCGTACGGGTTACCTGATGGTAAGTGATCAACGCCGCCCACGAAAATTTAGACGAGACGAGAGAGACGAGACTAGAGCATATGAAACTTTTATAATGCATTACATGATAGTTGTTAATTCGATTTCCACCCATTTATTTCTCGTCTCTAAAAAAACAATATTAGGACTCAAACATAACACTCGGTTTATTCCAAGAAAATATTTATATAACATTCCTTTTTTTTAATTTTTTTTCCATAAAATTAAGGTATTAAATAATTCAGTGTGTACTTACATATAGAATATGTACAGTTTATAAAAGATCACATTATATTCGATCTGTGTCCATAAAACTGACTGACACACAGTTAAAACGTGAATGATGGATGGTATGAGTGATGTTCCCCACATATGTAGTTTTCAGTCGGCTGTAGTTTAGTATATAAAAAGTATTATAAACATTTATTCATTTAGGTTATATATAAAACAAATAACAAATATCATACATTTATAATAATTACATTTAAGGCCCTGTTCCCTTGCGTTCTTTTTGTTTATGTATTTCTTTCGTGATAATACGCGTCGAGCCCATTCGTGACAAGAACCACTGTGTTACATAGAGCAATACCATTTATACTACCGAAGTATCCAATATAAGCTACTGCTTCTTACTTGGCAAGTAACTTGATGTATTCACATTTGAAATATAACAGTAGATGTTGAAATAATCCGTGTACGTGCCATTGGTGTGCTTGGCTTGTACTATATGAATATTTATTTAAGTGATCTTAGAGAATTTAAATTTTTTGAAAATCCATTAATTTTCTTTCCGGAAAAATTTCGATTAATAGAAAATATTTTAATTTGAACGACAAATGCGGTTAGAAGATGAAAGTATATTGCTTAAAAATCTCCTATATATTTCATTGTAAGTTCCATAAAAATTGGTCCAGCTGTATATATTCATATTGAAATGTTCACAAATATTTATTTTTCTAAACGTACGTTGAAAGCAAGATAGATCTTCAACCAACATATCAAATAATAACTCAAAAAAATTGTTCATCTTTATACTACAGAATCTAATTCTTTTTTTGTATCGGAACGTAACATTTCGAACAGAGGTCGTTATGTATAATAAAATATTTTTATCTGAACATTCACTCTTGAACGAACCCAGAACTCACGGAGTGGACGTAAATCTCGGAATACGAATATAAAGATCCTATCTAAAGGTTAGATAGTTTTTGTCTACAACTGCAAGGAACGTTGAAGATTTGTTTTGTTTATATAAGTTGTCATAAAATGTTGGCGCTTTATAGCTAAGATTAACTTTGTGAAGTTTTTTGCGATAATATATAAATGTATGCGACAATAATTGTTCATGCAGACCTTTAACTTAAGCTTTTTGAGGCTAGTCGTGACGCAGGAGCACAAACGTGCAACTATAAACACGACAGGTTTTGAGTTCGAAACCCACTCGACGAAATTATTTAATATTCTTATTTCTTCGTTCTGGTAACGTAACAAGGCAAAGCGCGGCGTTAAGTTCCGCCGTACAAGACATAATAATCCTAGAATTCAGCGGAAATTGTTCCCTCTGCTTTCTCACCCTACTACGTGCTGGATACAGCATGAAACTAACAATTTTAAGTGATACTTTAGAAAATACTCAAAGAGTATTATTGTCTTAAAATCACATTATGTGGCGTTAGCCCCTTAACTTAAAAAAAAAATGTAAATTATCGATTAAATACCAGTTAATCTATAGATCTCTTCTCTAGGAGTATACTATCTGAGTTTCTTATTGATAGAGAGACAGTCAGTCAGACAAATGAGACATGTGACTGTACACGAAGGTTGTGGGTCCCATCCGCACTTAATTAAAATCCTGTGTTTAAATTTTCCCGCTTCGTCGTAAAACTCTATTAATATTTTACTTAACACATAAAAATATTTATAACATTTTTAAGTAGTATAAAGCGAAGCAAAGAGCAAGAGCATCATCGTACTCGTGTTATTAAGATTAATAGTCATTGCCGGACGGATGGCGTTATACAAATAACAGTTCAGGTGCGTTCACACAAGTGCTGAAACGTCTTGTATTCTTTTTATGAAATCATATTATAATATATATTTAAATATATAGGCAGGACAAGGGCCATCGGTGGCTAGGGCTCCGAGTTGATTTACTACTATTTATTATTTCAATTTGTTTTTTTTTATTTTTACGCTGTATTCCCTATATAGTAGAATAGGAGAGAGAAACAAGAGCGAGGAAATGAAAATAATTTCTTCGAGTCCACAATCGTCGTTTTTACAGTTAGACGCCATTGCTCCACCAAGGCCTCCAATAAACTGAAGCTTTACTCTACTACTAACTCTATTTTGCAGTTAACAGACGCAAATTGTAAAATTATATTAAATATTGACTTTGTACGCACGCCCTTACGTTTACTAAAAGTCATAAAACAAACTTTAGCCTAAAAATTTTTATTATAAGAAATTATTTAACATCCTGTAAGAAAATAAATTTTCTTTTTAAATTAATAAACTTTAATATCAGTAATAAAGACTAACGACAAGTTTTGATTACGAATATCCTTAGTATTCCAAATATTTTATTTTCTTAATAAATTCTTATATACCAGAGACTGTCATGCTTTTCGAAGCCTACTGTCAAACATTCTACACGTGCGGTCTGTGGGTCAATTTTACGCGAGGGACATGCGACACACTACGCGTCCAATATAATAACGCTTTTAGGATGTTGTTCGATTTTTTGTTGCGCGTCGCCGAACTCGATCCTGAGCACGTTGGCTGACCGATGGGACTCGCCATTGCTTACGACCAATATTAATAACCTATCTCCAACGTCAATCCTAGATTGTTTCATATATCTATCCAATCTCTAGATTGGATCGATGTATGAAACAATCTAAGATTGACCTTGGAGATAGGTTATTAATATTGGGCGTTAGTCGCTTGGTATGGCTTCATGCTCCCGCTGCTCGATATTGTCACGAGTGTAGGAGTCTCATCGGAAGCCAGTTTATGTATGTTTATATATTTAGATGTGTGTGTGTTTAAAATAAAATAAATATGTGTACTTAGGGTAAGTTTTTAAATGTAACTAACAATTTTATCAAGTCTTAATTAAATAAATTTTTATTATTATTATAATCTTTTATAGTATTCGCGTTTAAAAATACATAACGTATATATATCTAACATAAAGCAAAACGAAAACATTTTGCATTTTACTTGCATTGAGTATACTAGCATCTTGAACCGGTCTGGCTGAAATGCGACGGCAGTTTTGAATTGCTTTGGTAAGAAGACGAAGCGTAGCGTTGATTTCCACCACTCAAAACGCAATGTCTGGAAAATTAAGCGGATAGTGGAAAACCGAGTGTCTTGAAAATAGGTTCCTTCTTCCTACCTCGATATTTGAGGAAATTAAAAAACATCTTAAAAGTACTATCTTGATACAGATGGCATACTTATGGCTTCATACGGTTCAACATTTATATTTATTATATAAAGCATACTCTATCTGAATAGACAAAGTGCGGCAATGGATTTTACATACAATTAACACAATGGTTCTATAATAAATTAAAAATTAACTGTGAATCTATAAAATTATAAGAGACTTCATAAAAGAGTAAAAAACAATCACATTCTTTTAAAGATTACCATTGTTACAATATTATTTATACAAGTATATTATATTTAATTACATGAACGATAAAGTGGGGTAGTACCGAGGCGTTAAAGTTGTATAAGTAATTGTAATTCAACTCAAATTTCACTTTTAATCTTCAGTTTGTTTCTTAATAAAAAAAGTTAGTACTTCAGATTACGTTATTTTTCAACTATTAAATAATATGATATATAATTAAGCACTTGCGTTCTTACGGTTTTGCTTCATGTGTTGTTCTAATAAGCATAACCGAGTATACAAATTTTTTTCCCTTAACAATCAATAATGGGATAATCATCAAATTCTCAATTTACCTAATTTATATTGTTGTCACAAGTCTCTTTTGTATCAATGTCTCGAATTCGGGCGGAATGAAGTGGTTAGGTTCTCTTTGCTTTTTTTGTTATTTTTTTATATTTACATTTCCTCGCTTTAGTAACTAGACAAAGCACGGCGTTGAGTTTTGCCACTCAACACTGAACTCTTCAAAAATTCCGTGGAAATTGAGAACAGAAGTGTTGGAATACAGCGTGAAGTTAGAAAAATATGCTGAGAACTATATTTTAAAAGTATCTTCAGCGATTGGTGTAAGATCTTTTAAAGGGAGCACCTCACTATGCCGTTGTCATGCTATAATTTTCTGATAGGTATACAAAGTCAATAACACTTAAGTAATCAATAAATTGACTTATATTATAACTATGTGCCGTAATAATGTGCTTTATTATATTTAAAAATCTAAGTAGCGGCAGTAAGGAATATATTACATTAGGGACGTGAGAGATAGAAAGATATGAATAATTTCAATTTGCTTACATAGAACGCATAGTTTAGTGGGTGTAGCTCTTTGGATTCGATTCCCTCAGAAAAAAACTGTCTATTTCTTCACCGTATTATATTTGCTTACATTATGTTACTTATAATATATCTATGAATATTTTTTATATTTCTAAGTAGAAAGTACTGTCTCCTCCCTCGCCTCATTCGCGCGGGCGTCCCCTAGGGCTCCTTTTTTCTTCGCTCTGGCGTAGAGGCAAAACGCGGCGTTGAGATCCGCCCCTCAACTTGCAATGCCCCCAGAATTCATTGGAAAGTGGGGAACGGAGTGTCTTAGCACTAGGTTCCCTATGTCTACCCTGATGTGTGCGGGATATAATGTGAAACTGATTTATTTATTTATTTAATAAATAAATAAATATTAAAAAAAAATCACCTTGTTTTTTGAACACACCTCGTATTATTTACCTAGTTATGCAAGCTCCTGGGAACGTAACCGGAGATATTTGTTTTTCACGCTAGATTTCGCGGAAGACTCCGCGTTGCATTCCCAGCTTTATGGAATAAAAATAAAAAGAGTCGGAGTTAACATATCACTCTGTTAACACGCATTTAGAATATTTTAGTTTTAAAATATTTTTAGTTTAAAAGTATTATTTTAATTAAATTTTTAAAATAAAGTACTTCAATTTTAAGTTAATAGTTTTTA